>JAEIIJ010006038.1:0-30230 GCA_018904815.1 Drosophila ogumai
TCTCCTGTAAAATTAGCTTTTTCAACATACGATACTTTCGCGAAAATGCGTCGATATTATGTTGCATAAGCAGCTCTTGGCGTCTCCACTTCGCTGTCACAACAAACCCGATACTGGTCGTAAAACTTGGCTGAAAGGAGAAGCCTAGAACTATGCATCGCTGAGTGTTTTGCACACATTTTAGCTTGTCACTTGGGTATAAGAGTCGGTAGATTTATTACGAACTCCACACCACCACAGGATAAGTAAAGGGAATTCGTAGTATAAACATTTCTTGGAAAACATCAAGCTTTTTTTGCTGAGAAACCATGCAAATATAAATATATTAAAACTTCTGAAAGTATCAAAATCGAAAACATAGGAAGTTTAAATCATTTATTTCTGAGAATTCGAACTCTGAAACATTCAAAGGTTTCCTTTTAAAGAGCTAAACTTTATAAATGGATACATTCATGAAAGACTTTATATATTTCCAAGAATTTCCCTGATTTCCGCGCACTTTCTTAACCCACTCCTGCCCTTAGTAAACCTCATGTGTGGTTGCTGATGGCTTATTAAAAACCCGAGCAACAAAACAAAGACCCACATAAATCATTGTTTTCTCTTCATTTTTTTTTTTTTTGTCTAAACTTTGCAACTCTTTTTCGCAGGACATTGATTTCGATGGCTTCCGTCGTTTTTTGGATGCCTTTCTCGACTGCGAGGCGCCGCTGGATCTGGCCAAGCACTTGTTCGTGTCCTTCCTCAAGCCGAATGTCACCCAAGCCCAGCTGCATGGCCGGGCACTTAATCAAATGGCCGCCATCAGCAGCACGGCCGCCTGTGCGCCAGTCACGTCCCACACCAAGGGTAAGAGATCGTACCACATCCTATATCCTGACCACTTCCTTCCACACCCATTCCTCCCGCTTCTCGTGTGTTTGTGAATAATTGCTGAACATTTCTTTTGGGCCGGCTGCTCCTGCTCCTCCTGCTCCTCTTGCTCGTAATTAGGCTCCATACCGAACATCAATAGCATCGCCGAGCTGATGCCACAGTGCAGCGGAGGCGGTGGCGGCGGTGCCGGAGGAGGCGTGGCTGGAGGCGAAGGCCACGCACAGGCCCGCAGCAGCTTTGTGGACAAAATCCATGGCATCACGGATAAATTACACCACTCACTGGGCGGACATCTCTCCCACGATCCCAGCAAGACGGGTAAGGTTTTACAGAGAAAAAAAACAGCGTTGCAAATTCCTAAACTTTAACAACTAAACTCTAAGCTCTTTAAAGTCTGGAAACATCGATCAATCATTTTAAAGCTAATTTCAAATCCCAATATAAAGTAATAAGCTCTTAATTAAATTTCTATTAAAAAGTACCCCCTTTCTCTGAGTACCCTAGACACTCTTTTAATCCTCGCACGTGCCTGATATGTCATATATCTATATTGGTTGGAATACTTAACAGGCAGCGTCCATCCCATGCTCACCGTGACGCCCAGTCCCTTGGCCAGCGGTCCCAGCATGTTTCAGGCCAACAATCCGGCCCGCCGGTCCGTCGACTCGAGTCCCTCGCACTCGGCGACCAATCACTCGCAGATGTCACGGAACTCCTCCAAGAAGAGCAACAATTCGGTTAATTGCAAAATTGATGGTGAGTATTAATTAGGCATCTCCCCCAGCTTCCAGCTTCCAGCTTCCAGCTCCATCTCCATGTACCCTTTCGCCTGCCTGCGTGCTCTGAAATTACAATGTGCATGCGACTTCCGTCCAATTAAGACGTTCATTGTGCAATCAGCATGTGATATGTGGACGGGGCACATCCTGGCCAGCTGGAGCTGCAGCACCCAAGCGATGGCGATGGCCTGGTTAGCATTCACAGCCAGTGAACAATTCAAATGCAGAAATTAACCATCTATGTATGCTGTGCTGCGCTCCATTTGTTCGCGAACAAAAAAACAAAGCCAAGAAGAAACTTTTATTATGGCCTTTTGAATGGCAGCAGCAGGCGGGCGGCATTTGTTATGGCAATTGTAAAACTTTGAATGGCCAAAATGGGTGTTATATACATAGGATGTGAAAGGGGGTGGAATGGTACATTTTTTAAATCAAACTTACTATAATTTTGTAACACAGAAAAATACATTACAAAATAAGAGAAAAACAAAAAGTTACCATTAAGTATTTTCCTGGAATTCAAGCTTTTACTAATATTAAGTTTATAAAAAATTTTATATTTATAAATAACCGTTTTTCCTCATCGTTAAAAATATATTCTTTGAACTAAGCTCATAAAAGAAAAGCTGTTTTTCCCCTTCTATAAAATATAAGAAAAACATTTTGACTTACATTTAAGATCTCTTTTTCTTTTCGAGACCAAAAGTCAATACCTGTGAAGTAGCAACTTAAGAAGCTCAGCAGAATTAGCTGTAGTAAGCTGAAAATCCCCGCTTGCTTGGCACTTGCTTAGTTAACTTTTTCGTGAACTTGCTAATTAGTGGAGCGAGCAAATATCAGGGACGCGGAAGAAGAAAAACAAAGCAGACATTCGCTAATTCACGAGTTCATAAATTATGGACCTGGGCTGCAGTCCTGCGAACAGGCGAAACTTGGCACCGGAAGTCAGACTTGCTTCCCTCCTGAGCTCAACGCTCCCCTCTTCCGTTTCCGCTGTCACAACAGCAGCCAAGAAAGAACAAAACACAGAAAAAAGAGAGCCCTAAAAAACGCACTGAGCTACTCTTGTCTCGGGGATCGTGTCGTAAATCAACGCCCAATTAGAAACATTTTTGCATTTCACGAACTCGCAACTCGTAAAATGCGAAGCCTGCGTTAAATTAACATTTATTGCTCACACACACAGAGAGACTCAGGGGGAGAGAAAGAGAGAGAGGGAAGCCTGGGAAACAAAAGCCCCGACACTCACAAAGACAAAGGGAGGCGCACTTGCGGCCTGAAAGTATGCAGCGGCATTTCTTTCGCTCTTTTTGCGCCCCACTTTTGCTTCCCTTTTTGCTTTCATTCATTTCGCTTCGTTTGAAATGTGTACGAAGAATGATTAATGAACGTAAATTTTGTTTTTTTCTCTCGCTTTTTTCGCCTTTGTCGCTGGCCAACAGTTTCACGCATTTTTGCCAGCAATTGGAAGGCATTGTCCTGAAGGCTCAGAGGGTGGAGTACACGCTAAGAAATACAGGCTAAAAAAAAATGATTATTAACAAGACTAGTACTACATTAATATTATTAAACTATGAACATTTTATAATTTTTAGATAAGTTTTGAATGAATTAAGAAAAAATTTCAGGGGAGAGTTTAGATCATTTATTTCAAAACTCAATTTTTAATATTTTGATGACTTTACTCTTAACATTTTGTACATTTTTTAAATGTTATCATACATATTTATAGTGCCTATAAAATAATTTAATAATAATAAGTTTTACAAAGATATTCGATATATTTTCTTAATAATGATATTTGTTAATAGGGGTGCCACATATGTTACTAGGAATTCAAAAATGATTTTGAAAAAGTCTAATGACCTTTACAAAAATGGTACATCGGAAATGAAAATAAAGTTTGAACTGAATGTGGTTCCTTAAATATTTTATTGAATACTTTTAAATACCTTTTTCATGGCTTATTTTCACGGTTCCTTAAATATTTTATTGCATAATTTTCGACACATTTTTCGAGGCTTTCGAAACCCTAGTGATTTCTGTAGCAAACCCGAATATTTTATTTAGAAAACTTTTTTAGTTTAGCCATATTGGCAACAATAGCTTTATAAATGATCTTTCTTTCATCTCTAACATTTTCTCTCTGTGTAGCAAATTGCGCACGGGCATAAGTACGAGGCCCAGTCAAGAATTTGCTATTAGCATTATATATTAAGTACAACATGGGCTTCGTTTTGTTCCTCTCTGTGTGTGTGTGTTGGAGAGCGCCTTAAGCGCTAATTGGATTAGTTTTGCTTTGCTTTTTGCGTCCTGTCTGCCCATCTGTGTATCTGTGTGTGTGAATTAAATTTATTAGTCCAAATGTACACCGGCAAATAAGTTGACATTGATCCTGCATACACACTCAGCCTGTTTGCACAACTTTCCCTGCACTCATCGCGAGAGCGACAGGCTCATTTAGTTATTAATAAGAGGGGCAAATATTAGCATTGTTTTCCGCCTCTATATATATATATTTTAATTTATTGCCAACAAACGTTCCGACATTAGGCAAACATAATTAGCTAAAATACAATCGTCTGTATGTGGTGGGCTGGCATCTTTTTCGGGTGTTTGTCTAGCTTAGAGCGGATCCCGGCATTACCATATATATTACAACATCAACAGCTCACACAAATGGCCTGTCAAAATAATAAGAGAAGGAAATCATTCACTCACACAGAGCGCCAAATAGAGGGAAAGTCCCTTTGTGAGTGTGCCTTCTCCCGCGGAAAATTTCTAAGCAATTTGCCGCCTTTGATTTCAATTCATAATGTAATTACGGCGGATTTAACTGCATGGCCGGAAAAATCAATGGGGAATATTGCAGAAAAGCCGACAACCAAAAAAATAGAAGGTGAATAAATTCTTAATTATGGCGAAACAAAGTTGAACGGGCCAAAGTATCTGGAGCATAAGATGAGAAAAGTTTTGGGTCGCAGGCTCAAAAACATTAAGCGCAATGGCTTCCGCCTTAAAGTGGAAAACAAATTGAGGCCCCAGTACACCGAGTTCATTAAGAGCCGTAACGAAGCGCTGACTTTTTGGCCCGGTCAAATGTTGGCAATTAACATTAAGCATAATGGGTTCCAGCCTGTCAGCTGTCGATTGCATTGAGAGTAATGAGGAGCCGCCGCCACTCTGTCAACCGAAGTGCCAAGCACTTAATGAATGCACACAGGGGATGTGGCCCAGCCAGTGCTGAAATGTAAATGTATCGATTCGCAATGGGAAATGCGATATGAAAATTGATTGGATTATATTTCCAATATATCAGGGGATTTATAATGAGTTTGTGTTAAAGGAATACCGGAAATACGCAAAATATCGATATTATCGATGAACAAGTAGTTTCCCAGAACAACAACACGCTTGGATATTCATATTTTATTATTATTATTAATACCAAACTAATCTGAATAATTATTCAAAAAATTTATGATTATTTATAATAAGGATTATGACAATTAAAGAATTTTTTATTTAAATATTCATGACATATCAACCTGAGCCTTTAAAATAATATCGAAAATAGATAAATTCGATATGTCGATTAAAGTAAGTTTTGTTTAAATATCAACGCGATTTATCGCATTTTATTATTGATTTAATTTGGATTTTTTCAATCGATTAATACACATCCCTAGGGCACATCCTTGCACTTCTCCCCCACTCTCCCATTTACACCCACCCACTCACTCACTCACTCACTTGTTTCCTCCTTTCCTTCCAGCTGACATTAAGCTGCTGGCGCGAAAACTCTCGCATTTTGATCCACTGACACTGAAGGTCCCGCTGAAGGATGTCGTCTGCTATTTATCACTGCTTGAGGCTGGCCGTCCGGAGGATAAGCTGGAATGTAAGTCCGAGTCGCGACCTTCGATCCGGCTGCTCGTTATTTATTCATTGCCTCGCTTGCCCTGCTTGCAGTCATGTTCCGGCTGTACGATACGGACAGCAACGGAGTCCTGGACACGGCCGAAATGGATGCCATTGTTAATCAGATGATGGCCGTGGCCGAATATCTTGGCTGGGATGTCAGCGAGCTGCGTCCGGTGAGTCTTTCTTTGGTTCCGGAACCGAATCTGGGTCTGGGTACGGTGCCGGTTAAATCCGGCTTACATTAAATACTCATTACGCGATTGCAATTGCAACAGCAATCGATGCACTGCAGATCCACTTGGAGCACCCACTGCAGTCCTCCTCCCTTTGCTGTGTCCGAACCAAGCGGAGCCTGGCCTGGCCTGGTTTGGCGGTCACGAATCCCGAAAACCCGTTGAACTACTCATTGACCCAATCCAATCCAATCCAATAAAACTTTTTCAATTACTTACGGACCTTTTCAGCGGCAAACACAACACAACAAAGCGGCAAACAAAACACGACGGGAAAAAAACACTTGAAATTTATTTCTCTTTATTGTTTGGACATTCAACTTTAGCGATAGTCCCAGTTTGCCTGCACAGAAAAAAATTTTAAAAATGTATAAGCTATTAATTAATTAAACAGATGTTTAGTGTTACAAATATTTCGAAAAAAAAAATTATCAAAAGAGAGATAATAATTATGAAGACTCAAGACACTCACGTGTCCTCTGAAGCAGTTAAAATTTTTAAAATGTTTCTTTAGCTGATATAAAAACCATATTCTTTATAAATAGCATTTATATTTATAGTATTTTTGTGGATTTTCCTTGAGTAGTATATATTTTTATAGCGAGCCTCACTTATATTTCTTATTCAGACATTACAATTTTCATCCCAAGGATTAGTATTTTGCATAAGAAAATTTCCCTGTGTGTACCCTGGGTTTCCATTTCAACCGCAAATTTGCGGAGCTGCCGCAGCTACCACATCGCATAGGCGACTTAATAGTTTCACCAGTGGCAACGGCAGAAAGAACCGGCTTAAAGCGCTCCCCTAACAATCGCCCACCCCCCCTTACGTTGACAGGCAAAGCAAAAAAAAAAATTCATTTATATATATACACAAGTTCTGGGAAAATGAAAGAAAAAATAGCGAGAGACTGGCGACCGCAAATAAAGTCAAAGCGCCACAGAACTCAATTAACAAAATACCCCTGGCTATGGCGGCCAACTTCCTTCCCTTCATACTTCCCTCAACCCAAGACCAGGGCCAGGGGAACCGCGGCCATTTCCTTGTCGGAGTTCCAGTTCCAACTTCCAGCACGGCTTTATGACTGTGCCAGCGAGCGCATACTTTAAATTCTAAGCAGGCACAGGAAATATTTTAATCAAAATATTTTTAGCCAACTCCAGCAGGCTCTCGGTTTGGGTCAGACCAGCCCTGTGGCTCCATTATCCTTTTTGCTTTCCGGCTGCGCCACAGAAATAATCAAAGCACTTAATGAGTTGCATAATTCTGGCATTCATTTCCGGAAGAATATGAAATTCCTGAAGAAATAGAAAAAGGATTCGGAAGTTGAATAAATTTGTGAGGGAAAACTTCACTTCAACCTGAATATTTCATGGTGCCATTGATCGACTTAAAGTCGCATCTCCCTCGAGGAAACCCAAAAAGTTTATAAAACTTTATTTCGGGCTTTTTAAATGTATGCAAGCAATCATAAAGATATTAAAAATGCATTAGTTTAGCTGTCTTAAGCTAATAAATGGCCACAAAAACAATGCTACATATACTTCATTCATTATAATCGGATTTTAAAACTGAAAAAGATGTATTATTTAAATTTGGCAGACCTAAAAACAGCTTAAAGTGGCTTTTAAAACCCCAAAGATTTCTGGGATATATCTAAATGGGCTACACAGATATCCTGCCTCTCTGCCGGAAATGCATTTGCCCAACCCAGGCAAGGTAATAAGTTTACTTACCCTCTCCTCGGCCGAGACGGAGAAGTGCATTCCGAACAGGAAGTTACCTTTCCGTTAAGTTTCTTTCCATCTAAAAATTACCTTTTTGGTTTCATTCCTCCCACCGCACACACACTCACGGCCATCTGCAATCGCTTTTTGTACTTACTTACAGATCCTGCAAGAGATGATGGTAGAAATTGACTATGACGCCGACGGCACAGTGTCCTTGGACGAGTGGCAGCGCGGCGGGATGACAACCATTCCTCTGCTGGTGCTCCTAGGTAGGTAATTCCCCCAGCCTGCACAGAGAGAAAATAGCAGAGATTAAAGACATTTGAAGTATAATATTAGTGCAGTATTTATTGAAGGTATTTTTGCTTCATTCTTTGTTCATTTAAATATTTGACATTAAATTCAAACCAAAGCTTAACAATTTACCTATCTAAAGAACACCTTAAAATGTCACAGATTTATATAAATTATCTAGATATTTTAGTTTGATATTTTCTCCCTGTGCAAATGCACCTTCCTTTTGCTCTGCTAAATGCGCCTTTGCCGGCTGAATGGCTTGATCTGTGACTGGTTGGCTCCTGCCGTAATAATCAAGTCATTTGCCCAGATGGCCCAGAGGGGCGAGCAGGAGCTGCCTGCCGGCATCCTTGCCAGCTTCCTCCTCTTACTCTCCTCCGAACGCTTATGCAAAGTGACAACTCTCTTCCGTTCTCGCCCTCCATCTACCTCACCTCCATCTGCACCCGAATCCTCCGCAGGTGTCGACAGCACCACGCTCAAGGAGGACGGCATCCACGTGTGGCGCCTGAAGCACTTCAGCAAGCCGGCGTACTGCAACCTGTGCCTCAACATGCTGGTTGGCCTCGGCAAGAAGGGTCTCTGCTGTGTGCGTGAGTATCGGGGCGGGGCTACCTGTGGGGAGAAGTAGTATCTAGGAGGAGTATCTGGGTGGTAGTTTCTAGAGGAAATAAGTAGAAGGTGTCTCTGCATATGAAATTGTCAATTTCAATGAAACCAGGCGCTTTTCAATCGATTCATAACCCTGTATCGGGCGGAGGGAAAACTATGAACTTTCCACGAAATCTCTTTGAACAACATAATGAATTTTGTCAGGTGGTTTTTATGCTTTACTTTTATTTTCAAAAAAAAACACATTCATATATTTATAGGTTGAAGTATTTAAATGTTAAACTGATTGAAAACTAAAAGAAATTAATTGATACCTAGAGTACACTCCCCTGGATGAATTATGAATCTCAAACAAGTGCCTAATAATGTGTTCTTTACCCCCTCACAGTCTGCAAATACACAGTTCACGAGCGGTGTGTGCAGCATGCCCCAGCCTCCTGCATTACAACCTACGTCAAGTCCAAGAAGCCCAAGTGCGGTGGCGATCTGCTCCATCACTGGGTGGAGGGCAACTGCTATGGACGCTGCTCCAAGTGCCGCAAGCGGATCAAGGCATACCATGGCATCACGGGGCTGACTTGTCGCTGGTGTCACATGATGGTGAGTAAAGAACTGGGGGTTTCGTCGTAATTTGAGGTTTTGGTTATAATCCTTAATAATACTTGGGTTTTGGAATATTTTGAGATTTTATTACTTTAATAAGTTAGGTGAGTTATTACGTATACGTAATATTTTTAAAGGTAATATTTCGTATACGCATTCTATCTAAAAATGCTGTTAAAATAATGCAATAAACTGCCCAAAATATCATATTAAGACTATATATTTATTTTGTTGTTTACTAATTAACATTTTTTTAAGAGAGTTCAAACCTCTAGTGATTTCCTTTCTTTAAAATCAAGAAACTAAAGCCTTGTCTATTGATAAGTTACATCTCGTATGGTAACCAAGTTAGAAATCAGCCCGGAACCTGAATAAATCAGAACTACGTCGCTTGAAATTGCCAGCATTGTTTCGAAACAAAAATTCCAATTATCCGGAAAAACAAGGCAGCCTTTGCCACAGCACTCGTCCGCTATTTTGAGCCCCTGCAGTCCCGTGTTGGCAGCTGTGATTTGCAACCCCACACCATTCGAATTCCCGGACCAAGACCCCATGCCCAACCCCAACCCCGGACCCGTATCTGGATCCACAGCCCGGCTACACATGAGCTGGCAACTTCGTTATGGCTGGCAAATTGTCACGTCGCGAGCAAATTGCGCTGCCGTTGCCGTTGCCTTTGCTTGCCACCAACTTGGGCGTCCTGTGTCTTTGACAAGTGCAGCGGAGATAATGCCGAATTTGTTGCTGCCACAGAGGCAGAGGCCCCAGGAACGACATGAGCGACATGAGCGACATGAGCTCCAGGAGCGGCCAGGACGTGGGTTGAGAAACTTGCTCCAGCGATTCGGATGCTGCTGCATCGGCAAATACTTTGTAAGCCAAGCGCTGCCCGCGCTTTTGACAGTCAATAACTTTGAATTTTTGAGTGTGTGCTCAAAGTTTTCCTCGCGCGCAATTTGATAGTCATCCTAGACGTAAGAATTCTGCCAAGAAACTCGAACAAATAATATCTTTCAGGGGCTAACTTACAAGCATTGCCACAGCTTCCCTTAAAGTCTGTTTCGATCGTTATCGAAGAGACTTCTTTTGGGCCACCTCTCGTTCCGTTTAATTACACTAGATAACTTTAGAGCCTGGTCATCAGCGGATGACCAGCTCCGAGTCAATTTCAGAGGCCGCAGCAGTGACGCAAAAGTAAAAGAAAAAACCAAATATGCAAAAGAGGAAGCCATTAGCGAAAAAAAGCGATGAAAACGCTTCAGCCAAATTGGTATTTAAATGAAAATCCGCGCTAAATCTCATTTAGGCCAAAATTAACCATTTTTTTTTTCCTACACCGAGGCGCAGAGGCACCGACGGCCGAGTAGTCGGCGCTAACAAACTTTTAATCGGATTCATTAAGGCGAACTTAAGTGGCTCTCGGCCGGCGATGAAGTGGAAATTGAATTTAAGGGCATAAAATCTCGCAAGAGGCCTCCCCCACTCTGACTAATTTGATTTCTATCCTTACAATATATCCTCTCGACAGCTCCACAACCGCTGCGCCTCGTCGGTGAAGAAGGAGTGCACTCTGGGCGAGTACTCCGAGCTGATAGTCCCGCCCACGGCCATCTGTCCCGCTGTTCTGGATCGCCAGCGATCTGTTAACCAGGCGCACAAGGTAATCACACTACAAAGAGATTTGATAAATATCAAATGGCCATCAGGGTGTTTTTCAATTCTAAGAATGTAAATGAAGTGAAAAACCCCCGCAATGATGACCGTTGTTGATATATTTATCTCTACATAATAAAAGGACACCCCGCCATTCGCCATCCTCCTCCTCAATTCGGCCAACTAACCTCCTTTCAAAATTTAATCCCCAACCGCAAAATTAACAAATAAAAAAAACAAACAAAACAATTGGAACCGCTGCTTTGTGCCCACCTTGTGCCACCTTGAAATCCGCTCTGTAACCAGAAATCCCACATGCACCATCACCAGGCCACGCACTTCCAAATCACGCCGCCGGACGAGCTGAGCTGCCCGCTGCTGGTGTTCGTCAATCCGAAGAGCGGCGGCCGCCAGGGGGATCGCATCCTGCGGAAGTTCCAGTACATGCTCAATCCCCGCCAGGTGTACGACCTGTCCAAGGGCGGGCCCAAGGAGGGTGTGTGTGTGTGAGTGATGGCCGTTCAAGCACGGTGATTGATTTCCGCTCTCGTTTGCCAGGACTCACGCTCTTCAAGGACCTGCCCCGCTTCAAGGTCATCTGCTGCGGCGGCGACGGCACCGTGGGCTGGGTTCTGGAAGCCATGGGTAAGTTTTAAGTCTAAGCAGGTGGACAGGGATTATCCTAAGAGCAGCCTATAGCGGCATTTTCGTCTTTCTGATACTTTTAGAAGCCAAGATTTTTGAACAAACCTAAGGGTATTTACTGTAGATTTTATTAAATAATTTTCTTAAAATATATTCTTTAATTAAAATGGATAAAAAGAGTCGGAGAATTCATGTTGTCTTTAAATAAGTAAAGTAAATAAAATAAATTAACTTCTACAAATATTTATCCAACATATTCAATATTATACCTCCTTGCAAAAAAAATAAGAGAAATTTATTACTGTTCCTGATCCCTTTTGTATCAAAAGAAAATTGAATGAATGATTAATTTGTCTGCATTTCCCATTGACCAGATTCCATTGAGTTGGCCACCCAGCCTGCCATCGGGGTAATACCACTGGGCACGGGCAACGACCTGGCCCGCTGCCTTCGCTGGGGCGGCGGATACGAGGGAGAGAACATCCCCAAGCTCATGGAGAAGATCCGGCGTGCCTCCACTGTGATGCTGGACCGCTGGAGCATCGAGGTGACCAACTCCCCGCCCAGCGACGAGCTACGGCCCAAGGTGAGTTAATGCCAATCTTGGGTAATCGATTCGCTGCACTGAGATATAAAATAGTAAAATATTAATAATTTGTTTGACTGAGAACTAATTCAAAAACTATTTTAAACTGAAATCAACTTGACTTTAAAATTAATTAAAATTGTTTCTAAAATTATTCATTAAATTATTTCATCATCCAAGATGACTCTTAATTTTCTAAATTTCGTTGCCATTTTGTAGGCCTCCTAAAGAGCTCCCAAGCTCTCAGTAAAATCCCAAACATATTTCCCAACTCCTAACAGATTTTGGAGATTTTGTTGTCTCAAAACGGATATTGCTTATCCTAGTTTGTTTCGCTGTTTTCGCAATTCGTGTGTCAAAATCGAATTGGCAGTCAGAACGTTCTGTTCGTAGCCTTTGCGGATGAGTAGGCGTTGTGGCGGGGGCGTGCCCTGGGTTTGCCAGCTGGAAAATCCAATTATTGGCCACAAAGCGCTTACCACGCACTCCACCGCCATCTCCACTCTGGTTTGCTTTCCCCATCGCTCCCTCGAGGGCCGAAGCGATTACACAAACTAATTTTGCTGGTTGGGAGGCGTGATGCTGACGCAGGCTGGCCAGGATGGCCAAACCTGGCTGGCTTGCAGTCCGCAAAACTACGGAAAATATTTTGTGTTCGCCAATTGGCAACTAACTAACCGAATGGCTCCCTCCTCTTCGTGCAGGTGACGCTGCACTCGAACATGCAGAAGGTGATTGAGCTGTCGCAGAGCGTTGTGGTGGACAAATCCCTGATTGAACGCTTCGAGGAAATTCAGAGGCAGAGCAAGCTTCCGCCCGGCACGGCAGCCTCCACCACATCGATTATGATGGCCACGGAAATGGAAATGGCAACGGCGACGGCGGAGTTCGGGAGCAGCACCACAACGACAAGGACGACGACCACCAAGAGCATTTCCATGTCCACCTTCGAGACGCAGAAGACCCTGAGAGCCACGCTGAGCAGCAGCAGCAGCAACTCCAGCAGCGGCAGTCATCCAGAGCAACATCAGCAGCAGCAGCAGCAACACTCGGAAACCGACGAGGCCGAGACGGAAACGGAAGCCCGGCAGAGGTCCTTGGCAACGGAAAGGCAATCACTCGAGACGCTGCTGCTGCAGCACAAGCAACAAATGCTGCAGCATCAGGACCGGGGGCTGGAGCAGCAACTGCAAGGAGTCCTGGCATCGGATGCTGGCCAGGAAGCTGCCACAGCAACACCATTTGGGAATAATCAAGGCGATAATAATAGTCAGCGCAATAAGCAAAACAACATCCTTAAACAGCAAATTACATTGTCATTGGATTTGTCCGACCCCGAAGACGATGGCAACAACAGCACGGATCGGGAAAGGCCACAGCCGCCCAGCAGCCCTCACTCACCGGTGACGCCCACCACGCCGAATGCCTCCTCCAGCAAGCAGCAGCAGCAGCAACCACATCTCCAGTTCGAGGAGCAACAGCAGCAGCAGAAGCCCATCAAAGTGCAGTCGGACAAGGACTGCACGGTGCCCTACAACATAATCAACAATTATTTCTCCGTCGGAGTGGTGAGTACGATTTCCTGGCTTGCACTGTACGAAAATATAGGGGTTTTTATGTTTTTAAAAATTGATTTTTTAAATCAAAGGTAGAGGTAGATTTGTATATTAATGAATAACGAAGATAGCGGACTCGCTAGGCATCTTATTTTTTGTTTTTGTTTAAGTTTCTTACTTTATCCGAAAGAAATCTTTGCTTAGAGTGAATCTCTCTAAAAATGTCATTCGCCTTTAATTTATTCCCGAATTCATTTTAAAACAACCTCCTACTTTCGTTTAGTGTAAAAGGAATCTGCAGAATGCATTCCTTGTTTAGCAACTCTCCGAGCTGCGATTCCGATTCCGATTCGTTGCTTTGACAAATCTCAACATATCCGGTTGCAGTTTCAGTATGTCACATGTCGGACGCTAAGCCGGGCGAATCAAGCTTGTTGCCAAGCTACTATTTCCATCTCCATCTCGATGCCCATTCCCATTGCTCTTCCTCTTTGTCTCTCTTTCTCTCTTTCATCCTGTCCGAGGCCCGTGCCCGTGATTATGTCCATGTCATCAGCAGGAGCCACATCCCGTCGTAACTATGAGCGCCATTTTCATAATTAGTGAGGACGAGCTGTCGCTACTGCTGACATGGGATTTGCATTTGACAAGCGCGCTCGCCGAGCTTAATTCGATTATCTGAGGAAATCGCGTCTAAGATCTCAGAGGCCTTTATCTTGGAGTGATTGCTGAAGGTTCCGAGACAAGAGAAAGAGAATTTTAAATGGGAATTTTCAACAAAATAAAACGAAGAATAGCAAAGCTTCAAAACAGTAAATTAACTTTGATTTCTAGTGATATTTTAGGGAAATTAAACCTATGAAATTGTACCTTTTAAACAAACCTAACACTTATGTTATCCAAATTGTATGTGGTTTCAAATCAATGAAAGCCTTATTGACCTCCCTTTATCCAATGATCCTTAAAGGCCAATAATGTTAAGAGCAAATGTCCCGCTGACTGTTTAGCCTGACGCCCTCGGGCTGTTCAATAATTCATTCAAATCGACTTAATCATTTATTCAGCGTCTCGGCCAGAAGACCGCTTATTTCCGGCTTACCAGGCCAAAATCAAACTCAAACCCAAAGGCAGCAGCGCTCTTTCAGATGCAAATTTTCCAGGGAACTCGCCTTCGGTGGGATACATTCATAACCAAGGAGCGAAATGAACTCAAACAATGGCGTTTCAATAAAGCCGAGGGGGGCAATAAAGAAAATGGCGAAGGCAGGCGGCAAACGCTTTTCCCATTTTCCTCCCGAATCCTGGCCTGGCTGGCGATTAGTCAAAGACTCTGGCACATTGCAACACATTTCGCATGCAAAGTGGCCGATTGCCACGGGCCGGAACCAGAGATACACAGAGAGAAAGGGCCTTTAAAAATGTCTGTTATCGGGGAGAGTTTTTGATTGAAAGGCTAGACATTTCTTGCCGTGCACAGCTACAGATACGGGTGCAGTTGTAGCCACCAGATACATAGACTTTTGCAGTTCGAGCAGGATCTCTGGGGTATGCAAACGAGGTGGCAAGAGTTAAGCACACAATCATCAGCTGCGCATTTGCATCATTGATGCTGCAATGTATTCGATTGCCAATCGCCGGGCAGGTGCAAGCAGGTGAAAGGCAGGCGAAAGCCCGGCTGGGAGAATATTCTGGCTCCGGCTGCAATTTGCACTGTTTGCCATCACTTTGCCTGCTTTCGAAATCAAATTCCCCATCACTTTGCCTGCGAGAACGAGAATGAGAATTCAAATGAAGCTGCAAGCTACAACCTGGATCCCAAAAGAAGTCCAACACTTGGCCATTCGAATTCACTTTGCTCTGGTGTCCGGCTAAATTCCCGGGAAAATGGCAGCTAAGCCCTGGCCCAAAATGACCGAGAGCGTTTAAATTAATGAGGGCCACACGGCTGCTGCTGCTCCGAAACTTGTCTCATTATAATTTCCAGCAAGTGTTAAATTAGTAACTGCTCAAGGCGACGCCAAACACCGCAAAGTCAAGAAAAAGTAACAGATTGTGCCCCAGGGACAAGCAAAAGCCCACACACTGGCGCACAAACACACACAGGACAATAAATAGGAGGAAGGATACAACTTTGCAAACTTTTCGCAGAGGCGGAGCCGTTGGCAGGGGGGCTTTTGAATAATTTAGTATGATGTGAGATATGAAAATGGCAGCAGAGAAAAAGGAAATACCACAGGCAGGACGAAGGAAAATCACAGATTCTCGCACTTTTAGCGGCCTGCAGTCCGTTTATCAGGCCGGGATTTAAGAGAGCCATAAAGAAATGTTAAGTGACAAGTTTACAGCACGGGGCTGGCCGCAGAAATGAAATGAAATAAAGGCCAAATAAAA
Organism: Drosophila ogumai; assembly: GCA_018904815.1. Classification (NCBI taxonomy): domain Eukaryota; kingdom Metazoa; phylum Arthropoda; class Insecta; order Diptera; family Drosophilidae; genus Drosophila; species Drosophila ogumai. Next base: position 15,886 of record JAEIIJ010006038.1, read on the forward strand.
CGGAAATGTGGTACAAATCAGCCAGACGATGTCATGTCCTGCCTCCTGTTTCGTGTGTAAACACGCCCATTGGTCGGTTGGGTACAGAGAAACCAAGGGGTGATAAGATAAGCTATTTTTTATTATATATAAAAAAGCGAAAGGAGTAGTTTTTCTATCTCATAGCATATAACAAGGATAGGAAGAAACTTTTCTTAAATTAATTTATATTTTAAAGCCTTTAAATTTTTTTCCCGACCTGGAAAGTTTAAAATATTTAGCAGTCTCTAAGGACCATTTTTGTAACCGTGTAGGTCATAAGGTGGCTGGTGAGTGGGTGTGTGTGGGAGCTGGCCTGCGTAAGGTCACACCATTTGTCAAGTGGCGGCTAAAGCCGAAATCCTTTTTGTGCAAACATTTTGCGCTCCTTTGCGCCACTGAAATCAGCCTAATGCTCCTGCCACAGAGCCCCAACAATTGCACGCCAGATCCCACAAAATCCGCACCAAAACCGAAATAAAAATGTGTGTGCTGCGATGGGTGTGGATCCCAGCTCGGATTCGGAATGGATCGGGGCCCTGCCAGGGCTTCTGTGTGTGGTGTGTGTGCGTTGCGTGTTAGTTTATTTATGACTTGATGTGCGTCTGTTTAAACAGTAGGCGTCTACAGCAAACTGTCGGCAATGATGTTATTGCTGCTCCTGCTCCTTGCTCGTGCTCCTGCTGCTGCTGGGATTTCACTTGTCGGACACATTTCATACAGAGAGAGAGAGAGCTCTTTGTCCCGAGCCCATCACGAAATCCATTTAACACTCATGTATGGCACATGTACATGCGTCTCTAGGTCTAGGAGGGAGTGCTCAAGTGGCCAAGGCTTTCGGCTCCTTGGGGAGAGGTAGAGGACTGGTATGGGAAAATGGAGGGAAACTCAAGGAAAGCCCACCACCACCTACTTGCTGGGTAATACAGCATGAAAAGTATTTCACGCTGACGCTTGGGTTTAACGTCAAACAATTGACGTTGAGCGCCAACTTGTGCGACGATGATAAAAGTGCGAGTTGAAGGCAGTTTTGGGAGTTCTGTTCAGCTCAAATCTAGCTTTTTTTCTACCCAACCCAAAAATTACTTTTCGCAAAAATGGTTTCAAGTTCGTATTTTTTTATAGGCCTGTTTGACTGCCTTTGCATTATTCATGTATTTTGTTTACAAACGAAGAAGGTTTCCTTGTTGTCTAAACAAGAATAATAAGGCTTCTCTAATCGAAATTCAGATTGTGAAAGGCAGGTTTTTATAATTTATAATTATTAAACAAATTGAAGGGAAATAAGGTCTCTTAAATATATTTCCAATGATTTTATTTAAGCAAATTAAATATAAAATGATGTACTACCACTTGAATAGAAAATAATTTGTGGTATATAACTAGGTTTCATATGGATCAATTTGTTTTCACTTACTAGAAATACAATGCTTAATCTAGCTACAATATCTGGGCAATAATCCATTATAAATTTAGGTAGGTTTCAGGCTATAAACTTAGTTCTAAATGTCCCCATTCGCTTGCTTCCTTTTTCACCTCCAAAAACCCGTCATCACTGGTTTTCGAAAGCCTTCAGGCTGTTATGGAGTTAATGTGTAATTGTCTGAGCTTCGACTTTGACTTTGGCTCAAGTTTTATGTACCGGGGCCAAAGAGATAGATAGCGAACGGGATGCTGGATGCTCTTTTTATGACTGGGCTTTTGTACCTGCGTTGCGCATACGCCCCGTGGCCGTAAAGAGCCTGCCGCCTTGCTTATCTAGGTGAGCTGGGAGCTCGGATTTCCCCGGCTTGTGGGTGTATACAAATTATTTCATTAGCGTCTCACCTCACAGCCAACAGCCACCAGCCACCAGCCCCCAGCCCATTTTGAAGCCAATCAAATTTCGAGCCCAACTTGGGCCGGCGAACTTTCCGCAATGCAAACAAGCTGTCAGCTAGCCTGTCCCATGGCCATACCCATGCCCATGCCCCCTGACTAATGGGTATGGTGCGGTCGAGGCATGCTAATAAGCCGGGCGGCTGTCACTAAATTAGTTTACCGCACAGGCCATGCATAAAGTTGGAGTGACATCGCGGATAGAGGCGGAGGCTGGTGGCTGGCGGCATGCGGCTGAGGCTAATTAAAAAGTTTTTCGTCGATTTTTCGATTTTAAGCGCTGGCAGGCGCTCGCTCATGTTGACAATTCAATTTGACGTCGAGCGGTAATAAATCTTATTTGCTGTGCTGTGCAACCAAGGCGACCGACGGGTCGTAATTGAAAGTCCTGCAGCCACGTGGTGGAGCTGGTGGTGGCTGGCGGCCCTGCATCCGGTGTACGGAGGTCCGGACCAGGCCAAAGCCGTGTGTGTGTGTTTGCCGAGCGGCATGCATAACAAATGTCCTGTTGCCTGTAAGCGCAACGTGTCGCATGCGCAACGTTGGCACGCAACCGAATATCCGCATAAGGAATTAAAATGCAGCCTCCAGTCCGATAAGCATCCTCCGTGCTCCCTCCCATCGTGAAACTCAGTCTTGGTGCCTGCCTGGGGCTCTGTAAAACAAACACCTTTGCGGCAGGACCTCGGCACGTGAGCTGAACATGTTAACATTTGCGGTGCACAAAGTAGCAATTAATTGTGGAATAGCTTATTAAAAGGGTCCTTGTCCTGATAGAAGAAATGCAAGGTATAAAAACAAGTACATTTGTGTTGGCAAATAATTATTTAATGGGGTTTTAAAGAGGTCTTTGCCCTGGAAATTATAAAGGTATTAAAATTAAACGATTCTTTAAAGCCTGAATGAATTTATAGGACTTGTGATGATGCATTTAATGAGAGGAAAGTGAGTTTATATAAAATTGAAGGATATATAAAACCGTTTATTTGAAGTTAAAAATTAAATACAACGGTTTATTATATTAAAGAATTTTTCTTCAATGGTTTAAATATTGAAATACGCTAGCGTTACATAAATTTAATAATTAAATTAGGTATCTCAGGTACTCAGGATCAAATTGCCAAGACTTGAACTCGAAATATCCTCCTCTTGCCTCGGCACTCCAAGTTTCTTCAAGTGCCCTGCATAGTTGCCGCTGCACTGAGACAAGGAGCTTTGCCTGTCCGCCTTTTCTTAATACAAATTAGGTGTCTCATCTTACGTTTGGCCACAACATTAATTGGCCTTCCTGCGGCTGGGCCAATCGAAGCACTTTGCGGCAGCCATGCCGGAGAGGTGTCAATCTAATTGAGATTTCTCGGAACGCCTGAATGCGAAGTGCAGTCCCCGAACGTGACCCTGAATGGCCAGTTCCGTAGTTGAACTTTTTCCTGGCCTTGCTCTTATCCCGAACTGCTTCTCTTCCCCAGGACGCCGCCATCTGCGTCAAGTTTCACTTGGAGCGGGAAAAGAACCCGCACAAATTCAACAGCCGGATGAAGAACAAGCTCTGGTACTTCGAGTATGCAACGTCCGAGACATTCGCGGCATCCTGCAAGAATCTCCACGAGAGCATCGAGATTGTGGTAAGTGGAAAGGAAAATGTGGCCTGGAAAACTGAATATAACTGCAGGGGAAATTGGGTGGAAAACTGGGGGCAGGCCAGAGCTGTCATCCGTGATTTATGAACGTACGCAGCGTGTAACCTTCGCTCCATATTTGCAGTGCGATGGTGTTGCCCTGGATCTGGCCAACGGACCCCACCTGCAGGGTGTGGCTCTGCTCAACATCCCATATACGCATGGCGGCTCCAACCTATGGGGCGAGCATCTATCCCAGAAGCGGATTCGCAAGAGCGCCGGGCCCTTTGGCAAGAGCAAGAAGCTCCGGGCGGGCGACAAGGAGTTCTCCGCCACCAGCTTTAATTCTGTGGATCTGTCGGTGGCCATACAGGGTGAGTGTACAATTTGTTCTCTTTAAATCAGGGAATATAAGGAATTTAACTGTCTTATATTTTTATTGCTCTTGCTTAACACTTTTCCATTTATTTATTTTTTTAATTTACTAATCTTTGGTTTATTTTTCAGATATTGGCGACCGCCTGATTGAGGTAATTGGCCTGGAGAACTGCCTGCATATGGGCCAGGTGAGAACCGGCCTGCGAGCCTCCGGTCGTCGCCTGGCCCAGTGCAGCGAGGTGATCATCAAGACAAAGAAGACGTTTCCCATGCAAATCGACGGGGAGCCCTGGATGCAGATGCCGTGCACGGTAAGATGGATATTTAGCTTTTGTTATTTTCAATATCTTTAGAATATATTCCTCCCCCATCCACAGATCAAGGTGACCCACAAAAACCAGGTGCCCATGCTGATGGCACCGCGATCGGAGAAGGGACGCGGGTTCTTCAATCTGCTGTGCAGCTGATTCAGGCGCAGCGCATCGAGCGACTTCATGGGCCGGCCGCCGCCCGAGTCCGCCGATGAGCTGGACGATGACTTTCGGATCGTCACTAGGAGCACCACCGTCCATAACATAGCCTAGCACCAATAGCTTTAGCCCTAGTCCAGCCGCATCGATAGCATCGAATTCGTTTACCCTAGGTTAAGGCTTCCCCTCCGATGTGCGTATATACATAACATATATGTGTGTCGAGTGAGTTACAGAGCTTTATATTTAGTGTTTAGTGTAGCCAAATATACAACCCAGTCTAGTCCATTCCAATGGGATCCGAGTGCGGAGCAGGCTGTACGAGATCAACTCAGTGTTAACCTTGCGAAGCTTTAGGTGTACAGTTATTCGCGTGCCACAGACTATTTTAAGAACACTTTAGAGAGCGATAACATATAGCGAAAAATGTCCAATGATGCAACTGAAATGAGACCAACAACCAAACCAAACAAACAACCAGAGGAAACCACAACTAGGCAGCATTGTAGTGCGAATTTTATGCATTAGGCTAAGTAATTTATTCCGTCATCTCGCCGTGCCGTGTGTGTGGGGGGTGCTGCTTGGATCGAAGAACTATACCCGAAAACATATCACGATTTCCGCTTGTCAGAGATTGCATTTGGGCAGCACTCGCAGCACCGCTGGGCGCAGATATAGCAACTTTACTTCTTATTTTTTACCATGTATATTGTACATATAGTGAAGTCAAATGTAACTTGATATGCAAATGTCAACTAAATGGTGCAGCTTTAAACGAAATTTTATATATATATATGAGTGCATATATGGCGATGACAAGAACCGGATGTTAAATAATACTATGAACGTGTATATTTCATATAATCATATATGTATGTATGTAAAATGCCACTAAGGTCCTTTCGCAAATACAACAATACTCATAGTCGGCACAAGGATATAGTATGTACATTTTTAACAAATACAACACCAAAGCAGCCACGTTTCCTATGAATAGTCAAAGGGAGGGCCCAAGTATACCCACCAAATGCAATTTTCACAATGAAAACAAACATTCCACATAGATTTATTCGGCTCTCCATAGATTCAAATTGCATTTTAAGTAAATAAGCAGAGGTTCTTTCGTTCGAATGTAAATTGAAACCTTAAAAAGCAGGAAACAGTGCAAAATGTTATGCCAAATAATATGGTTTGTTAATATATATATCCCAAGCATATATTTAGATAATATATAAGCATAATAATATAAATTGTAAGGTTCCCTGTATAACAATTCCAAAAAACTAACAAGATACTTTTGAAAGGCAAGAACACAAAATTCCTATATAAATCCCTTAAACGACATGTTTTGTTAACAAACCAATGAATGAAGCTAACTCGGCTTAAGATGATCATTAGTCCCATTTTTGCTAAGTAGTTCAGATAAATCAGTATATTTAAATCAAAATATTAAAAGCTTTCTTCACACAGTACTTAGAACCATAGAACTCTATAGTTTAGAGGAGACATTACTGCTTTTTTCAGACACCATTGAGTTTATCCCCAATCCTTATACTACCCACACAACTACCAATCGTTTTGGCACTTCAGAATCAACCTGTCCATAGGAAGCCTATTATATCAATGTACGTGAACGTGTCTTGAGTGGGATTACAATTGCGAAACCCAAGTTGTTACATAAAATCAATTTAATTTTGCAAATAAACATTTTCAATGCGATTCCTCTCGCCCACAGGTCCTAGGGAGGACTTTGTGTCGGCGCTTGGGGTGCCGCTGATGCCACACAGTAGCCAGTTAACATTAATTATAAATGAACCACTTAACATTAGTAAAATGCAAAGCAAAGCGGCTCTACTGAGGCCGGGCTTGTGTACAGTACAACTAGGCCTAAGCGTAATCTGTCTAAAAATATACATTACTATATTAATACTACGAAATAACCGAAACAGTAACTACTAGCTGATATTACCCTTGAAATTAACGGACGAGGGAGAGCGAGTGGAACTTGCCAACTATATACCGAGTAGTAATATTTAACGCATAAGTAGAAGAATTATAATCTGTGTACAAAGCTCGGTTCCTTTTGTAGGTTTACTCAAGCATTTCGGTTTACAATTAGAATTACCACTGGAGTGTAGCTCCAGGAAATACCGAGTAGTCGCTATATAATAACTATAATCCACCAACGTTTGCCCGTATCTTCTGTACAATTCGGATCTTCACTTGTGCCAAGTACTAGAAGAGATGCGGCCGGCCCCAAGATGATGCCATATAGCCTATTCAAACCACCATAAGGTAGCGAATTGAATGTAAAACTGTAACATACGCCACATAACATATTATCCACAAATGTATACTCTCCAATAAATGCGAATTATGTGTATGTACTCTGAGAGCTGAGGCCATAGGCATTCTGCAGATGCAACTGCACCTGGGGACCGTAGAGGCTGATGAACGTGAGCACCTGATTGTCACTTGGCTGGCCGAATTGCTTCAGGACCTCGGCGGTGCGACAGGAATGCAGGGCCATGAAGGGCTTGAAGAGCACGGGGTGGTCCATTTGGGTCATTATCTGGTACAGATCACCGGCCTTACTGTCCGGCATGAAGCACTGCCAGGTGGCGTCTATATCTAGGAGGCTGCCATCTGTAAGGAGTGATTTGTTAAGATGTATGCATATATATTTAAATCAGTTGAATTACCGGATCTGTGAGCCTGGAAAAACAGCATGGGCACTTGATAGGAGACACTGTAGACCACATGATACTCCACATTGATTAGTTCCCCACTTTTACTCTTAATCTTTTGACTAAACTTGAGGAAGGTGTTGGGTTCATTCGAGTCCTGGAAGTAGGTAACAGGTAAGAGATCTAACATAGGAAGCAGCAAGCATACAAACCTTTTCCTGCAGCATCCAATTATCGCCCAACTGTTGGGCAATTTCCACAAATTTCTTTGACTGTGTGAGAAAATCTTTCCAGCTCATGTCACCCATAATGAGGCTGCTGCAAATAAAGAAACTTTCTAAAATTATTTACCAGAGTTTAATTAAATCTCAACACCCCCCAGCTCAAAAGAAAACAATTCACTTTGCGTGGGAAACAAGCCTCAAACATATGTATATTTCAGAATGTCCTGAATCGAAACGCCAAAGGTTAAAGCTCCTCAACACGATACACTTAAAAGCTAAACACAAGTTGTCAAAGAACAAATATCAATTGCAATTATCTGTAAGTTAAGCGGTGCGCGGATCGCCGTCCAAGGCGGTGACCTGCACGTTCTCATTCCGCCGAACCTGGACCACAGTCACGGAGCCAGCCTTGTCGTCGAATTTGCACGTCACCGTGACCTCCCTTAGCTGGAACGTGAATATCTGCGAGCCGTATTTTGTGCGCAAGTAAACGGAGCGCGGATCCGCCTCCAATATGTCCACGATGCACTGTTTTTCCACCTGCAGCTCCTTCAGCTGGGCCTCGGCATGCTCGTTGAACGTCACGCTCAGCCGATGGCTGGCCACCACCCAGTTGGGCACACGCACAGCGCTCGGCGGCGGCAGCACTGCATCCGCTCCGATTCCAGAGTTGCCAGAGAAACCAGCTGCGCCATACAGCTCCAAGTCAGACTCCTCGCCATCGGGCTCCTGCCGGGAGTCGTAAAAGTCGAGGCTATTCTCATGCGGTCCAGCTGAAGAGCGACCTGTCCGAGGAGGCAACAATATTTTTAGTGTGCTATCTGGTTTTCTGGTCGCCGAACGTACCTGAGTCTACGCTCAGGGATGGCGCATCATAGTACGGAATGTAGGGCTTAATATCCAGCACTGGCGTCCCATCCACCATGTCCGTGCCAAAGAAGCTGATGGTGGCATTCTCGATCTTCTCTATTTCCACCAAAGATAACCCAATGGGACACGGGCGGTGCGGCGAACGGGTGGAGAACACCCCCACGCGCTCGCCTCCGAGACGCGGCGGCGCCACCTTGGCCTTGGGGTGCGCGTTGTTGCGGTGGAAGTGATAGATGAGCCACAGATGCGAGAAGTCGCCCAGTCCCTCCAGCGAGTGCTCCGGATTGGTGAACACGCCGTCGTTCAGCTGGATGATGCCCCTTAGCCGGCTGCCCACAATCGATTGCCTGGGAACGGCTCGCTTCTCCGGGAAGGCCGTCCGTATCACTCCGATGGGGCGGAAGTGGGCGAAGTCCTCTCCGTTGCTCTGCGATGGAGGATTGGTAGAGAGGGTGTGTTTGTGTTTGTGTTTGTGGAAGGGTCAAACGCACCTGGCCCTGGCTGTGACCTTGTCCGTGCTCCTGGGCCCGTTCCCGCAGCAGCTCCTGTGTCTCCTTCTCACCGGCGGCCTTGTCCTTGGCGCCCTTGTTCTTGCTCGCACATCCCTCGCAGCGAAAGTCCTGCAGCAGGCGGTTTATCGTTTCAATGTCCTTGCGCTGCACATGTTGCAGGTTACGCACTTGCTGCCTGCACCATGGTCAAGGCGAAATCGGAACGGAACGAACTTGAACTTTAACAGCCGCCAAGGACCCAAGGATTCTGTGTAAAACGCACCTCAAATTGTTGATCTCATTCCGCGCGATGGTCAATTGACTCTTCAGGTCATCTTCGTGCATGTTCTCAGCCGGCAACACGCCACCCAAATTCTTGTAACTTTTCTGTTATTGCTAAATATTTATTTACCTTCTCGTTTTCCCAACAGTGCTGCCAACTCTGTTTTACAAAAGCTTAAACGGTAATCGATAGTACGGTCCCTGAAAATATCGGCTAAATGAGTGGCAGCACTGGGGCTCACGAACGCAAAAGTGGGCATCAATCGGAAAGTCTGGCAGCACTGGTTTCTCGAGCAATGACAATCTGAATTTTGCACTTTTGGGAGCGACATTTCAAGCCGTATACAAATTGTAAATTCTCATTGTTTAAACGGTAAGTTCTATCGTATAAGTCTTTTTCCCGTGATTTAAGCGGTGTACTCCTCCCCCAAAAGCAAGTGAATACAAAAGCACGCATCCAACATGTCTCGCGGAAGTTCAGCCGGCTTTGACAGACACATCACGATCTTCTCGCCAGAGGGACGCCTCTACCAAGTGGGTGAGTATCCTGGAATGAGCCACCTGGTCACCACCCACTAACCCAAATCCCCTCGCAGAGTACGCTTTCAAGGCCATCTCCCAGGAGAACATCACCACGGTTGCCCTGAAGAGCGGCGACTGTGCCGTTGTGGCCACCCAGAAGAAGGTGACCGAGAAGAACATTGTGCCGGACAGCGTAACTCACCTGTTCCGTGTGACCAGCGACATTGGCTGCGCCATGACCGGCCGCATAGGTGTGTAGTTGGCTCAAGGAACCTAAGTGCACCTTGTACCTTGTCTTTACTTTATCCTCTTCCTTAGCCGATTCCCGCTCGCAGGTCCAGAAGGCCAGGCACGAGGCCGCCAACTTCCGCTACAAGTACGGCTACGACATGCCCGTGGATGTGCTCTGCCAGCGCATCGCCGACATCAACCAGGTGTACACGCAGAACGCCGAGATGCGTCCGCTCGGCTGCAGCATGGTTCTGATCGCCTACGACGACGAGATCGGCCCCAGTGTTTACAAGACCGACCCGGCCGGCTACTACAGCGGCTTCCGCGCCTGCTCCGTGGGCGCCAAGTCGCTGGAGGCCAACAGCTATCTGGAGAAGAAGTACAAGAACAACCTGTCCGAGGAGAAGGCCATCCAGCTGGCCATCACCTGTCTGTCCACCGTGCTGGCCATTGACTTCAAGCCCAACGGCATTGAGATCGGCGTGGTCAGCAAGACAGATCCAAAATTCCGCATCCTGGACGAGAGGGAGATCGAGGAGCACCTCACCAAGATCGCCGAGAAGGACTGAGTTCTGTCCCGCTAGCTGTAATTTTGTCATATTTTCTAAAGCCACTCCATGGAACTCCGGTTAAATACAAAAATGCTCTTGGCTTGCATTCAAAACAAAGGCAAAGAAAACTGACATCGTTTATTCCTTCTACTTCCTCTTGTGCACCTTGCCCCCGTATCGCATAACGAAGGCGTTTACGTCGAACTTACGCCGACAGCCCTGGTAGTTCATATACCGAATCTTGCCGAAGATGGCCCGCTCCTTCCAGCCCATATCGTGGACGCCGCCGATGGACCACATGCAGCCCACATAGCCGTTGGGGTCGCGTCCGTCCAGGCTGTACTTGTCGTTCAGCAGGATGGCGTACTCGAGCGCCTGCTCCGGCGTGGGGCTCCACTCGAGGATCTTCTTGGCCCAGTACATGCGCAGAAAGCCGTGCATTTTGCCCTCGCGAACCAGCTGCAGTTGCGCCGAGTTCCACAGGTCGTCGTAGGTGAGGGACTGTGGAAGGAAATGGTAATGTTAGGAGTACCAGAACACGGCTCTCCTGCACTATACCTTCTCTAGTTCCTCGAGGCTGTAGCAGGGATCTCTCTTGTCCTTGCGATGGGCATCCAGGGTCTGGTAGGCCCAAGCAGTAAGACCCTTCAGGCTGTCGTAGTGCTCGTTGTAGTAGCAAAAGTTATCCGCCAGCTCACGGCGCACAATGGCTTCCTCGCAAAAGGCATCGGCCGAGGCCTTGTGCTTTCCCCGGAAACGCTGCACCTCCAAAGCACAGCGCTGGGCAGAGATCTGGCCAAAGTGCAGCCATGGCGAGAGACCGGACAGAGCGTCCGCCATGGGATCGTTCCGTTTGTCGTTAAAGTGCCGCAGGCGACGGCTGCAGAACTCGTAGAGTTGCTGAGAGGCAGCCTTGTAGCCCGGCTTGGCCCACTCCACCTCGCCAACGTCCGTGTCGCACTGCAACGAGGCATAGGCGGCTGGCCAGTCCACGGGTTTCACCTCCTGGCAGCCCTTTCCGTGGGGATGCTTGACCACGGGCGGAAATTCGGTGAGAAACTCATCCAACTTTGAGTTAATCTTATTGCGAATGGTGCGGGCGGCATACTCCTGCTTGTCCGAGGCCACCCACAGGGGAACCACGTTGTGGGCATCGGCCTGCACCAGGGGCACACTCTTGGGCAGCGCCTTGCCCACATCCTCGACCCACTGGCGAGGCAGACGCAGCGGGGCAAAGTCGCAGACCACAGCTCCCATGTCCTGGGATTTCACGAACTCGGGCAACCGTTCTACGGCGGGGCCTAGGAGCAGATGAAAGGGTATGTCTAGGGAGCGGCACTGCTGCTCCACCTCCTCCAGGCCCCCCATCAGAAACTTGTAGTGGCGTATGGTGGCGTTGAGGAACTTGGGCACCAGGCAAAACACCACCGTCAGAGGCAGCTCTAGCTTCAGGGCCAAGCGCTGGGCGAAGAGCAGGGCCCAGTTGTCCTGCACTCGGGCATCGCGAGACATCCAGTAGACGACACCGCCCTGGCAGGATTCCTTTACATCGGCGTTTTTGGACAGGACACGCACCCGCTTCTTACGGAATGGGAACTCTTGGATATTGGCTGCTGTGGCAGCTCTCTGGCGTTCTAGGTGGGCCATGAACTGGTCGAGATTCTGGTAGTCTGGTTTGGACAGGGGAGCCTTCGAGGTAGAAGGTTCTTCAACGCCACTGCCGCCGCTCGAATCCTGGTCACTGGATTCTCTCTTTGGGCTTTTATCCTGCTTCTTAGCGACCTTCTTGGAGGGTCCTGCCTTTGCCGTCTTGGCCCGCTTCATAGTGTGCAGCGGGGTAATCTGTAAGGACTGTATAATGAATTAATGTTTTAGTAATTCGGGAAAACTCACAATCTTTAAGCATTCGCGCCAATAGGAAGTAATACTGTGCATTTCTCCACGTGAGGGTGACATCCCTATCAGGTGTTTATATTCTTTTGAGTGTGACCAAAGCTCGAATACGACACAACCGAAATTACCGGCGGTAACACTACTGCTGAATCATTTTCACTGTCCCCGCAATATTTAATTAAGTGCAGATCATTGCAGTTCTTGCCGAGAGCAAATACACATATCCCAAAATGCAGAAGGTTCCACTGCTGCTGGTCGCCGCCTGCCTGCTGGCGCTGGCCACAGCCACGTCCAGCCCCAGACTGCTGCGAGTGCCGCTGGAGAAGATCCAGACCGCCCGTCGCCACTTTGCCGATGTGGGCACGGAGCTGCAGCAATTGCGCATCAAGTATGGCGGCGGTGGCGACGTGCCGGAGCCACTGTCCAACTACATGGACGCCCAGTACTACGGCCCCATATCGATCGGAACCCCGCCGCAGAACTTCCGTGTGGTGTTCGACACCGGCTCATCGAACCTGTGGGTGCCCTCTAAGAAGTGTCACCTGACCAACATCGCTTGCTTGATGCACAACAAGTACGATGCCACCAAGTCAAAGACCTACGTCGCCAACGGCACTGCCTTCGATATTCACTACGGTTCCGGCAGCCTCTCCGGGTACCTCTCCACCGATACGGTCTCCATTGGTGGTCTGGACATTAAGGGACAGACCTTTGCCGAGGCACTGAGCGAGCCAGGTCTGGTCTTTGTTGCGGCCAAATTTGATGGCATTCTGGGCCTGGGCTACAGCTCTATCTCTGTGGACCAAGTGAAGCCGCCGTTCTACGTTATGTACGAGCAGGGTCTGATCTCATCGCCAGTGTTCTCCTTCTACCTCAACCGCGACCCAGCCGGACCCGAGGGCGGAGAGATCATCTTCGGCGGCTCCGATCCCAAGCATTACAACGGTGACTTCACCTATCTGCCGGTTACCCGCAAGGGCTACTGGCAAATCAAGATGGACTCGGCCTCTCTGGGTGAACTGGAGCTGTGCAAGGGCGGTTGCCAGGTGATTGCCGACACTGGCACCTCGCTGATTGCTGCTCCTTTGTCCGAGGCCACCTCGATTAACCAGAAAATTGGAGGCACCCCCATCATTGGTGGACAGGTAGGAGTTTAATTTAAAAATATTTCCAGAAAGCGTTACATTTGTTCTGTCTTGCAGTACGTTGTTTCCTGCGACCTGATCCCCAACCTGCCGGTCATCAAGTTCGTGCTGGGCGGCAAGACCTTTGAGCTGGAGGGCAAGGACTACATTCTGCGCGTGGCCCAAATGGGCAAGACCATCTGCCTGTCGGGCTTCATGGGCATGGACATTCCCCCGCCCAACGGTCCCCTCTGGATCCTGGGCGACGTGTTCATTGGCAAATACTACACCGAGTTCGACATGGGCAACGATCGTGTGGGCTTCGCCGATGCCAAATAATCGAACAAAGATATTATGTCTATACTTAAACTTTGAATTGTAAACTTTATTGGTTCCCCTGGGACTTTCTCCGCCGAAGCAACGGAATATATGTATTAACTAAACGATTTCTTTGTTTAATTTTGAGTTGTTTGTGTCCGTTTTTTGCTTACTTATCATCTGAATATTATGTTTCTTTCTTTTTTTTTTTAGCTTGCTTTGCGATTTGATAAGGTCTGTCTATATATATATGTACATATATGTAAAACCTATTTGTCATGACCATTGTCGAGGCTGGAACGTACGCGGTTGTTGTCTTGCTTTTTAACTCAATTAATTTGTATAATGTATGTTTTAAATATAATAATTACAATGATGCATTCACACAAAGCGAAGCTTGAGCTTCCAGTCAGATGATAACAAATCTCCAGGGGACTAACCGCGTTCACTGTTGTTTAATTACACTTTTCCACAAATTTGCATTTGTGTTAATAGAAAAGTTTTTCCATGTTCATACACTATATATTTCTATATTTCATTTACTTTCGGTGTCATATAAAGTGGGAGGAAATTCATTCGATATCAAAAAAATATAATGCATTTGTTAAGGGGGGGGTAAGGTATTTAATTTTTTTTATTTTTAAGGCTCAATATCTTAGGAATATCGTGTCCAAGTTTTATATCATTCATAGGAAAATTGAGGAAGTTATGCAGAGTTGAACGAAGGTTGCTTGGTGTTCAATGTATGAGCATCACAAAGTTTAAAGCGCTCTCCTGAAAAATGCCATT
>JAEIIJ010006041.1:0-19541 GCA_018904815.1 Drosophila ogumai
TTTTCATATTTTTCAATACATATTTTTCGTATTATTTGCTATTTAGGAGTTTTGTTAAAAAATAGCACAACAGTATTTTATTTTTTTTTTTTATATTTTTATATTATCCAGATATTTGGTATACTCTTTTTGATACTTTTAAATATTTTCAAGTATTTTTCGATATTTTAAACTATTTTTTGTTGGTATTAAGTTAAAGATTTTGGGACGTGTCTTGGGATTTTGCTGTAATAACGACCCACCTTTTTGACGTCGTCGCTATCCTGCTGCGTCTTCTCTTCGTCGCTCTCCGTCTCTTCCTCGAACAGGGGCTCAAGGCGACGTCTATTGACGGATACGTCGGGTTACGATTACGGATACGATATACGGTATACGGTATACGTTACGATAATACGTGTGTGTGGCGTATGCAAACGAATTTCAATTGGAATTTAGCAACAGTCGATCGATGTGTGTGTTGATTGGTTCGATGTGTGTGTGTGTGTGTGTATATAGATGTCATTAATGGATATATATCTCGATTCCGATACATTTAGATATGGCTATATATAGAAATACATAAGAGAGTGGGCTGAGCTACCCTAGCCTGACTATGACTATGACTAATGGCTATAGCCTGCAAATGAGTGAGCAAAATACTAGGATATAAAGGCTATATATATAGAGAGAGAGATCAAGATATAGGAGGATACTGATGGCGCTGATTCGAATCGAATTCGGGGGATGTGTGGTCGTGGTGTGTGTAAATGGAAACGAAAGGGAGATAAACACCTGTAAAAGCTACGAAAGAAAGTTACCAAGGAGTACACGAAAAAAAAAGAGAATTCATTTGGTCTTATTAAAACACTATTACGATATATACTATATACTAAACTATATGTGGTAGATGGTAGATACATATAAATATGTTCTTATATTCGATATATGTATATAGGAGTTGGCAGCTGGAGCTTTATAGGTCTAATCTAGGGTTTTATCTCAACTACCGGCTGTGTGTGTGTGTGTGTGTACATTGTGTCTGTGATCTTGATTTTTTGGTAGAGCTGGAAATAAATCGATTTTCAGCAAATCGTTTTTTTTTTGAATACAATTTGAAAACTAAATCTATTATAATCGATCAAAATCGAAAATATAAATAATCTAGTTATATTATATATATATCGATATTTTTTATAAGAAATTCGATAACTCTACCGATTCAATTTTATTTCCAGCTCGATTAATCGATTACAGAATCGAGCTCTAGTTTCGGTTGAGCTTCGTCCTTTAGTTTTCCCTAGAGACCTACATACCGTGGCAATAGTCCTCGGATCGTGCTGGCCGTCATGGGCGGGGCCATCAGCAGCTCGTCCATCATCAGTTCGGTGTCATCGTCATCGTTGAGCGAGGTGCTCGACTTGGTGGGTGACTACAACGAATCAAGGATTAAAGTTCCTTGCCTCCAACACAGATAGCTTTTCTATTTCTATCCACTCACCGAGTGCGTGTTCTCCGAGTTGATCAGCTGCAGGTCCTGGTCATCATTATCCCCTCCACTGGTGGGCGTGCCCCATACCTCCTCCCCGCTGGTGGCTCCCGAGGTGCACTCGTCCATCTGCTCATCCGTTTCGGAGGCAGTTCCTCCGCCGCCTCCTCCCTGCTGCTGCTGCTGGGCTTCTCCGGCATTCCAGCGACCCAGATACTTGTCTATAAAGGCTCGCGATTCCTCGAAAAAGGACATTTTGTCTGTGACATAGGCTCCAGCACGATTTGTCCAGGCCCCACTGGCCAGGACATCCCCATTAACCAGATGCATGCCCGCCGAGGTGGATGGTTCATTGAGATTCTGGGCCAAAGCCTTATCGGACCCCACCTCCTCATCGTCCTCTCCGTCTCCATCCTCCTCATTGTCTTCATCGTGACCATTGGGCGTATAGGAGACGGGATCCTCAAGGTCATCGTCCAGCTCATCAGCCTCGTCCATGCGATCATCGGAGGGTAGCTTCTCCAAACTGGACATGGTGCCGAAACGCCGGAGGGCACTGCTCATGGGTCTGTAGGGTGGCTCTTCGTCCAGCGGTGATTCATCGCAGGAATCCTCGGGTATATTCTCAATGGTGGCCTGCCTGGGCTGTTTGGTGGTGGTGGTGGCTGTACTGGTGGTTGTGGTGGTTCCTCCTCCTTCATTTGAGGAAGAGCAACCACTGTTGTCCCACACATGAGTGCTGGTCTTGGTGAGCACAGCATCTGGAGTGGGCGGCACTACGGCTATCGTGGGTGTGTCATCCTCTCTTGGACTTGGCTTGTGTCCTTGCTGTGCTCCTCCTCCTCCTCCACCTCCTCCACCTCCTCCACCTCCTCCACACAACCTGGCCGCCGGCGCAAACTGTGCCAGGCCAATGAGCATCAGAGACAACTGCTCATCCTCTTGCTTCTGCTGCTCAATGGTGCTCGTGGTGGTGGTCTGCTTGGGTGACTCCAGCAGTTTGCAGGTCTGGTGCTCCATTTTGTCTGGCGATAGCTGGGCATGGGTAAAGTCCTCCGGCTGGCAGCGGCAGTGGCAGGCGGCATATTTGGCGGGTGATCCTCCTCCTGCTGCTCCTCCTCCTCCTCCCACTGATTTCGCGGGACTTCTTTCCACACTCCTCATAATCCTGGCCGTCTCTGTGATGGTCACAATGGCCTTGACCTGCTGATTGGCCTTGGGTCTGCTGGGCTCCTGGCACAATTGGGCCACAATACGTGTTCGTCGCGGCGGAGGCAATGGCTTGGGCGAGCCAGACACCGAGTTGGAGTTGGATTTGGAGCAATGGCCATTGGGCAGGGAGGCAGAGGGAACAACAGACTGATCTAGATGACGTAGCTTGGAGCTGTTAACCTCGCCGGCACTGAGGCTGCTGCTGTTGGGCATGGCGCCAACGCTGTCATCGGTGGCCTCTGATTGGGACAGGGACAGTTCATCGGTGATCAGTTGGGCCACATCGCTTTCGGTGTCGCCGGTCTCCCGGCGTGTGCTGCTGCTGCCGGCCACCCTCTTGGAGGATAGCTCTCCGGTGATGGTGGTGGTGGTGGTGGTGCTGCTGCTGGACATGCTGGTCATGCTGCCGGCACCAGCAGTTGTCGTTGTGGTAGTGCCTGTTCTCAAACCCATCTCCAAGGCCAGGCCATCCGAGGAGAGCGTGCCATTGAGTTTGCAACAGCGATTGGGCGAGGACTGGCTATGCTGCACCTTCAGGGAGTTGCAGAGCAGGACGGGATTCGAGCTGGTAGCACCGCCACCAGGTGTGCCTGTACCTCGGCTATTGCCCCCCGGCCCGCTCTGCTGGCAATTCTTGTGGCAATGCCGGCACACAGCCAGCTTGTCCAGCACAATGGGGCTAGAGCGTACGGTGATCTGGCCATAAAGGAGGTTAGGGAGCAAAAAGGAGCCAGGAGGAGTGGGAAGAGATTAAGGGTAAAGAAGAGAGAAAGCAGCCGGTTATAGCAATAAGTTAAGCAGGCGGGAAAGAAACGATATTCTTGTGTAACCATTAACCCCATTTCTCACCTGGCTATCCGAGGTGGTGCTGTGCGACTGACTTATCACACTGGTCACCGCCTCCGCATCCGATGTGGAGTATATATCCGAGGTGGCACTCATGCTCAGCTCCTCGACGCCGCTCAGTCGCTTGCCTCCGAAATTGGGCTTCGCCGAGAGTCCGCCATTCTCTTTGGCCAAATTGAGCTCCTTGGTGCGCTTCTCCAGCTGCTGTCGCGTCCAATAGGTGATCCTTTCGTCCTGCTCGCTGTCGCTATTGAATATTAGCTGCTCATCCTCGGCACTGACGTTCTCCTGGGACCTGGCAATGGCCGCCAAGCGAGCCTGCTGCTGCTGCTTGTCCAGCTGACCCTTCATCCAGTTGGCCAAGTGCAGGGCACTGGACTTGGGAGTGCCTGTCTTGTTGAGGATGCGGCACTTTTCGTCGATGAGGAGTTCGATTTGCTCCACGTGGCCACTAGGACCACCGGCGCTGTTGCTATGGGAATGGCCATGGGAGGAACGATCGGTGGTGGCTCCTCCTCCTCCGACTCCATGGGAGGAGTTAAGGCCGCGCTGCTGGAAGATTATGAGGAGGTGGATGAAATATATACGTTACCTGGACAGGGGACACGATCCACCACCACCACCACCACCACCAGCACTGGGACCCACTAAGGTTTTGGCAAATTAAAATTTGTGATGGGCTCTCTCTAGCTTAAGGCTTTTGCTAGCTGATTTTGCTTTGTTTTTGCTATTGATTTTGCTTTTGATTTTGATTTGCTTTTCTTTTGCTTTTGCTTTTGATTTTACTTTTATCTTTGCTTTGCTTTTGTCTTTGCCTTCTTTTCTTTCTTTTTTTTCTCATTTCTTTGGAACTCTCTGCCTATCTTTTGTGATCTTTGTTTTACTTTCTTATTGCGAAGCGGAGAAACGGAACAAAAACAATAATAATCGCGGTCCATCTTTGATTAAAAACGCTTGCTCTCTGGCTCTGAATGGAGTTGTTTTCGTTTAAAGATTTAAAGATGGGCTTATAAGCGGGTTTATACAGGATAATACAGGATAATACAGGGTTACATGGAGGGGGTACAGTCACAACAAAAACATCTAAGAAGCAATGGAAGTTTTAAATTGGTTTTTTGAGAACAGGAAGAAGCAATTTGAACTTAAAACTAAAATTGAGTCCATCACAATTTTTAATTTATCAATTTTGGTTTTGTTTTTCATATATATCTTGAGGATATATATATGTTTTTTTCTATATATATTTTATATATTTTTGTGGTTTATAATTCAGGAAGCGGAGCGTGCTCGGTGGGTTTATTTTTTCTGTACTTGGTTTCCATTCCCCAGTTTTTCCGTGGTGTCTTATTTTTTATATTTTTGTTTTGGTTTTAAGTAAAATAAAAAGAACATCCACAAGCGTTTTTAGTCAAAGAATCATCTTGGTTTTTTATTATTATTTGTTTTGAATTCATCGTTTCTCTTCGCAATCTCAATCTCAAACGGACTCAAGATATCAAGATGTATATATATATTGTGTATATATCTCGATCCTCTTCTCGTTTTAAATGTAAATAAATCGCAAAACCTCTCTAGACGTAGTACATCAAAGTTTACAGAATATGAGAATATGAATCTAAATAGTATGTATAATATATAGAAATATATATATATATCTGCTTGTATATATATATATAAGTGTGTATGTATATAGTGTGTATAGAAATCTCTTTTCGTTTGTTTGTTGTTGTTTACTGCTCAAGGCACACACGAAAAAATCGGAGCGCAAAAGACAACGCGGCGTGTGCTTGATATTCAACAAGGGAGTGTGTGTAAGGGAGAGTGGTGTGTGTGCAGGTTTGCAGGTGTGTGTGGGTGAGTCTAGAAACTCTTGGCTGGCAGGCTCTACGCTAGAGCTGCAAAGTATTGCAAGTTGTCTTTGTAATAACCGATTTAAAATCGTTTAGTATCGAACTTTTTGCCAGCCCTAGCTCTGGGATCAATCCGGCAGAAGCACAGTGGTTAGAAATGTATTAAAAAGGCTTGGAAAAAAAATTGAAATATATATAATATATGTTTTAGAAAAAAAAAATCTAGATAAATATGAGTCTACTGGGTTGGCCTTTCTATTTGATTTCAAACCACTGTGCAGCTAGCTTTAGATTGCTCCCTCTTCGTTTTTAGAGATATTTTAGAGATACCTATATACTTAGATACGTGTAGTTAGCTTGAAGATACATACGCAAAAGGCAACAAAGTGTGCTTGCCACGGTTAATTGACATCGATAGTCGGCTCAGATACATAAAAGTAGCAAGTGTAGGTGACACAGCCAGCCAAGACACACACGCACAACAAGGGGATAACGATACAAATAGAGATACAAATACGGATACAGATACGGATACGGATACAGATACAAATACAGATACGGATACGGATACTATAGGTAAATATTCAAAGGAATTGTGTTTTTCTATTTACAACTGGGTTTTGCAGGTTTTCTTTCGTTTTTTTTTTGTAGTTTCTTTGTTTTTTTTTTTCTTTTTGGCCAATCAACAGTCTAACTTAATTAGGTAATAATTTCGACAAATATAATATTTTGGCTAATTTAGGTAAACAACTTAGCATACGATCCAATGGAAACTAGGACTAGGCTAATGTGAAGTTAACAACGGCTATAACAGTGATCCAATATAGGTTCTCAATTTCTTTTGGCTACAAAATGGAAGCATTATTAACATTATAGTATAACTTCTTTTCTTTTCTTGTTTTTCTTAAATCTTTGGGTTTCCTCTTGGCCATCAAAATTTTCAAGTTAATACGAATCGAGCGAGAGAGACAGAGAATTAGAGAGAGAGTGTGTCTTGTTTGGGTAATATATATATATATCTAAAAGCTAAAAACTCTTGTAAAACAATGTATATTTTTGACTAGCTAATATACATAATTACGGCTATATATCTAGGGCGTGTATACTATGTATACTATGTAAATATATATATATATGTGTGTGACTAAAAGGAGCCAAGTACTAGTACGATGTATCTCTGCTTCTCTGTATCTTCTCAATAATCGTTAACACCTCTCTCTTGTCCAACCTTTATATACACTCGATTCTAAATCGAATTGGATGGAACAAATGTCGGGACTCTCAGGGGGTTTACATGGATACGAGCATATATTGTATATACAATAAAACACACACACATAAAGAGAGAGAGAGAGAGAGAGAGATGGTGTAGTTCTATGTACAATTTCCACAAATAATTGTCACTTCTCACTCGCAAATATCATGGGGCATACACTGAGCCAAAAAACCCTTTAAAAACTGGAAATTTATTTTATATATTTCAGAGAAGTTTTTACCCTCTGGATATATGCTTTTAGCTTTTGATTTCGATTCTGATTCTGTTCCCCTAACTGATCTTTTAAGGGAATCCTTAAGCAGATCCTCTCAGAATCCCCTGATTGATCCCCTCGGGGATCCCTTAAATTCTCTCTCAGTAGGGATCTCCCTACTGTTTCTCTCAGCAATCCTCCTACTGATCCTGTGAGGGATCCCCTTACTGATCCTCCCACTGATCCTCCTTCTGATATCCTGGCAAAGTCAGTACCCAATCTTTCACAGAGACACTGCGGCTGATACACTGAGCGAAGCTGGCGGGGCAAAAGCAGAGCAAGAAGGCCTCGCCAATGGAGCAGGGTATAGAGAGAGATATATAAAAAGATATATATCATAAAAAAGAGACAGAGATATATATATATAAAGAATGAGAGAGAGAGAGTGTAGAAGTGTAGAAGTGGAGCTGTGGACTTCTTCCGATGATCAGTGGTGGTTACATAGTTGTCTAAGCTCGTCAAGGGTTCAAAGATTGTGCGGCAAGGTATCGGTATCGGTATCGTTATCGTTATCGTTATCGTTATCAGTTTCGTTATCGTTATCGGTGTTGGGACTTGGATGGGGCTTTCGATTGGGCTCCGACTGCAGCCAAAAGTCAAATCACAGATCCAGGGAATCCGGCGGCGTCGGCTTGGTGGGCAACATGCCAAAGGGATCATCCACCACTACACTATCCTCCTCCTCCTCCTCCTCCTCGTCGTCTTCGTCATCGTCATCTTCGTCACAGTTCCCGTCGGCATTGTCACCCAGAAATATGCACTCCTCGACATCGGTGTCATAGCAGGGATCAAGATTAACCTCATGCAGCTGAAGATCCAGCTCAAGGAGATCCCAGGAGCCACCAAACTCCGCCAGAGGTATGCTCGGTGGCCTTTCCGGCGCTGCCGCCGGTGGCGGCACAAAGTCATTGGAAAAAGCATCCGAATTGCAAGCCTGCGAGCTGGGCGAAATATTCGGCGTGGGTGTCTCCGGTGTGGTCAGCGACACCTGACCACCCATCTGCGTGGCCATGCCAGCACTGGACTCATCAATAAAAGACCTGCCCACTGAGCTGAGGCTGAACTCGAGCAGCTTCTTGGAGGGATGTGACCTCGAAGGCAGAGCCGCCGGCTGCTGCTCACTGCTTACTTCCGGTATAACCGTGAGGCACTTGCAGTTGGCCAGCGACAGGGAGGACAGCACCGAGGTCTGGGTCTGTGAGTTTGTCTGCGACTGGGTCAGGGTTTGGGTGTGGACCTGGACCAGGCTGCCGCCGCTGCTGCTCAGGCAGGAGGAGGAACCAACGCCTAGGCCCAGGCCATTAACCAACGAGCCATTCCTGGCCGGCGAACTGCTGCTCTGTGGCGCCTGAACCTGGGAGAGGGTCTGCGATTGGGACAGAGTACGGGACTGGGAGAGAGTCTGCGATAGGGTCTGGGACTGGGACAGGTTTTGGCCCTGTGACTGCGACTGAGACTGGGACTGGGACTGGTAATGGGTCTGGGTGGCGCTGCTCGTGGTGGTGCTGGCGCTGGCGCAATGATGACGCACTGCGCTGGCCAGGCGCTGCAGATTCTCGTAGGAATCGGCGCTGTCCAGACGCTTGCTGCGAAAGAGACGCACCTGCTGTTTCTGCTGCTGCTTCAGATGGATGCTGTCCAGCGACGGCAGCTTCATCGAACCCATGGAGGCGGAGGTGAGTCCAATGTCGCTCAGTGGCACCAAAGTATTAAGGACATCCGGCGAGTCCAACGGACTGGACAGCGGGGTTGAGCCCAGAGCGGCGTTAACTAAAAATCTGTGAGAAATAAAACCAGGATTAGTCTTGTTTCAAGTCTTGGTGCACACGCAACCCACATCTGTCGCTGCAACAGGTTCTGCCAGACGGCCTTGAGCTCCAGGGAGGGCGCTCGCAGAATAAGACTCTTGCGGCGTGCTCCTCGCTTCGGCGTTCGGGTGAGATCGGGGGCACAGTAGCCGGTTGGACTTTCGGCCAAACGTCCATTGGGATCCACAGTCAGACGGAACTCGGTGGCTGTAAATAGGGATTACGATAACCAGAGGACAGGGGATGTTTAAGTTCGGGGATTCACTCACTCTTCTTGCGCATGTGAAAGCAGGAATCGACCACATTGGCTATGGGTATGGGCTCCTCGGTGATGAACAGTACCCGATCCCGGCTGACCTTGGCAAAGACAATAATATCGCTGAAAAGCAGCGTCCAATAGGGCTTCACGGATCGCCCCTCGACGCGGGACAGATCCCCACCGAATATCCACTGGCGACCCTGTACAGCCAGGGTGAAGGGCTTGCACTTGGTGAACACCATCCGTGATTCCAAATCCTGAAGCGTGAGCAGCGGCCTTCCCTCGCCCAGGGGCTCCATGAGGCCACTGCTCACGGTGATCTCCCGGTAGGCCGCCTGCAGTTCAGCAATCACCGTGCTAAAGTTCTTGTGCTCCTCGGTGTCCACATGACAATTGCCAGCGAGCAGCTGCATCAGCTTGAGGATTTCCCGGAAATGCTGCAGCGGTCGATGGATAAACATGGTGAGATCGGGACGCTTACGCGGCACAGCCGGCTCTGTGATGAAGGCAATGAACTCGGACCCCGTCTGTCGCGATTTGTTGACCAGGACGCAGTCCGCACGCTTGATTCCATTGCAATACTTCTTGTACGCAGCACAAATCGCTGTCGTCTTGGAGAGATACACCCGCGAGGCGAAGTTCATGTGCGGCTCCTGGTCCGGCTGCTGCTGCTGCTGATCCTGGCTGCTGCACAGCTGCTCGAGGATATCCTCCGCGATGCGCAGCAGCTCGTCAATATTCTGGAACAGGGTGCGGTGATCATTCGGCGAGATGAGGTCCTTTCGCTCCAGCAAAGGCTGCACGAATCGCTGCACTCCAAAGTGCAGGGCCGCCGTGAAGTTTTGCTCGCGGCTAATTAGTTGAAGGAGAAAGCGCCGCCGGTTATCCGTGATGGGCACAATGGACTGGTGTGGTGAAGGGTTTAAGAACGGGGTTTTTGGTTAGTAATAGTTGAAGACTGGGATGATGAGTGATCTTAACCCCTGTTAAAAGGGTCTTAACCTTCACTTAGAGTGGGGTTTTTCAAAAAGGACTAAGAGGATTGAGGTGAATTGGAAGTTAGAGAAGGGTTTGAAGAATGTTAGAGAAGGGTTTAAAGATTTTTAATTGGAGAGAGAAGGTTTACAGATATTTAGTAAGCTTCAAAGAGAAGCTCCTTCATGGGAAATGTGAGCTTAGTTTTATGAAAAATAAAAGGAACACATGATATATAGGTGTCACGTCTATGATCCATCCTAAACGAGACAATTTATAAACCAAACAAAGAAATCAAAACTCAGACACGTGAAATCGAAAAAAAGTTTATTGTCAAGCGGATTCTGTGGTTTCTCAAAGGAACTAAGGGCTAGGCACAATATATAAATATATAAAAAAAAGAAATTAATAATTAATTAATAATAAAACTTAACGGATTAAGGGGGCAATATTTACAAATGGCAAAGACACAAAAAATACAAAAAAAAAAAAAATAAATAAATAAAAATAATGTATTATGAAGAATGACCGTGGTGAGTCAGTGTCCTAGACGATGACACCCTTGCCTACCTCCTTGCTGAAGGTGACCTGTGGCAGGTGTAGCCTCCGCTTGGCCGCCTCAATCGATGAGGTTGTTCCAGAGCAGGCGGTGGCCGGTCGGCTTAGGCTGTTGCCCATCTGTGCGGAGCCTTGGATTCGGGAACTAGCCGTTCTTTGCAGGCTCATCAAGGCGGTGCCCGTGCCCGTTCCCGTGACTGTCGTAGCTGTCGTCGCTGTGGTATGCTCCTCGCTGCCCAGTCCCAGACCCAAACCCACGCTCACTCCCATGCCTGGCATCTGATGGCGGGTATTGCTGGTGGCGGTGCTGCTGCTAACATTCGCATTGGAGCCACCCAGGTTCGTGATGATGGTGGTGGCGCCCGCGCCTGACCTTCTGAAAATCTCCAACGTCAAGGCCGAGCCCTGCGATCGTATCAAGTTCAGAACATCAGCCTCGGGCATCGTGACCACATTGTGCTTGTCCACGAAGATCACATAGTCGCCGGGCAGGATGCCGCAACGGTCTGCGGAGAGTCCAGCCTCCACCTTCTCTACTCGCGGTGGATGTGTCCACACAATGGAGAAGCCAAAGCCGCGTTCCTCTGTCCTTGTCAGCCGTTTGGTCATCGTGAAGGGCGTGCGTCCTGTTTGCCGGCTGCCAGAGCCTCCTCCTCCTCCTCCTCCTCCTCCTCCTGCTGGCATAGTGGACTGACGCCTTCCGCTGGCTGTTGATCCATTCAAATGATTGGCATTACTCTCATTGGCCTTGGTCGCCGTGGCTCCCGTTCCCGTTGCCGATCCAGAATTGGCATTGGTTGTGCTATTGGCATTGCCATCCGCCGGCGGATCCAGCTCTAGGAAGCGCAGGAATAGATTCTCATCGGCATCGCGCTGATGCAGCGCCTTCTTGCTCAGCCTCATCGGCTGCTGGGGCTGCTGTGGCATCAATGGATCCTCTCGGCCCATGCTATCGATGCTGATGCTGATGACCTCGTCGTTGAGAGGTAGGTGAGAGGTTGTCGTGGCTCCCACACTCACGCCCACGCCCGATCCATTGGCCGTTTTCTGTGGCGTCAAGGTCACAGTGGCAGCCGTTGCCATCTCTAAGGATTCCTGCTCCTGCTCCTGCTCCTGCTCCGTTACTTGCTCTGCTCTCTGACGATGATGATCCTGGCCTGGGGCTTTCGTATGGCTCTGCTGGCGATGATTATTATTATTATTATTGTTGTTGTTGTTGTTGGTGGGTGGACATGGCTGCGAGAGCAACTTGTAGGATCCCGCCGTGGTGGTCGCCTCTGGGTGCACTAGCTCGCTTAGGGGAAAGTTGCTGCAGCCCAGGAACTCGCTGCGTCTGTGGAGGAGAAGGGAGAAAGTCATAAGTATTTTTTTGTATTTATATTTTAATAAATTATATATAACATATATGTTTTTCTTTAATATTTATTTATTTACATATATTCCTGTTTTTTTTTTAATTTATTTATATTTTTATATAACTCAAAGAAAGGCCCCCCCCCCCAGAGGGTCTATCGATTCTATTTTGCAAGTATCCTTCGAAAGTTTTCGAGGTTTCTGGAAATTTATAAATATTTTATAGGGAAACCCCTTGAAAGCAACGACTCTATCCTTTCAGGATAAGACCTATTGATTGTTGTATATATACTCTGAGCTGCTCTCTATTAGATAATACCAATTTAGGCCTAGGCTTACATAGATTCTGGTTGGGCACGTGTCTAGGTCTGACGTGCTTTGTCTATTTATAGTTGGCTTACAGCTGATCCAAGCCTAGCACCCGCTGACCCGCTTTTCTCGCGCTCTTTTAACCACTTTTCCTGCTAGTTTTCCCCCCTCCTTTTGGACAGCGACCAGCGTACGTGACATAAATCAATTAGCGGCTTTAAGCTGCTGCCGCATTCCTTGGCTAGAAAATGTGTTTGGCCCGGAAATGCGCTTTGCCCGGCCAATTTGTTGGGCGGAAAATGGGTGTTGTATATAGTACATCTCCTGCTGCCACCCACTCAGTGCCACCACCACCCCTGCTGGCTTAGGAGAGGTTGCTGCTGGTGGGTGGTGAGTGGTGGTGGCAGCATGACAGTGGCTCGTACATTGCCTCTTCTTCCACTGGCCACTTGGGTCTGAAGTTGGCGCGCGTATTTGGGTCACTTTTATTGATTTTCCCGGAGTCGCTCTCCTCCGACTCTCTGTATTTATTTATTTCTTAGTTGTATTTTTGTGTAGTTTTTGGGGGGGGGGAGCGATTGCAATCGCAGCTGTCAGGTGCAGTGGCTTTTTTCGGGTTAGGAGGTCCTGTGGACAGGACCTCATCAATTATTAAGTGGCTTTTGTCGTTTTGTAAATTGACTTAAAACGCTGCCAAACTATTTTCACAACTCGCACGTACTTGAATTATGCATGGCAAATGGGGGAACAGGGAACAGGGAAATGGGAAATGGGGAAAACGAGGAAAATGGGGGAAGTGCCAGCTAGGAAGCAGGTGGTGCGGTGCGTGTGAGGTAAGCAGGCTTAAATGGGGAAATGGGCTTTAATGGCCAAGTAGTAGAGGGTAGTAGTGCCTGGTTTATGGCCGGCCTTTTGGTCCCGGGCGTACATTTAGTTAGTTGGCCACTTCAATTAGCCGCCAGGATATGGTGCGTGTGCGTGTATGGGTTTTTAAGCCCGGGCATTGCATAATCAACGCCATCGATTCGGCATTAAATTCGCTATTCCGGCACAATGTTGCTTTATTTTAATATATTTTTTTTTTTGTTTAAGCCTTGGCTAATGATGTCCTTGAAGCTTAATTAATATTTTGAAGGAGAGAACACCTCACAGACACGCGCGCCCAGGCAGGACCTTCAGCCACTTCCTGTTCGCATTTGTTTAGGCAGCATGCCCCCGAAATTATGCTACACTTTCCATGCTCACACACGCACACACACACTGTTACATAAGTTTTCCGTTGCATACTTTTGCTCCTTCAAAAGGACACTCGAACCAAAAAAAAAAAATATACAAAAATAAATAATTAAGCAGGCTTTGGATGGATATACATATATATCGGCAGATATATAGCTTTCTCGAGTGCATATAGCTGAGTGCACCTACTTTGCCGTTTCGATTTCCTGCGCTTTTCTTTCTCGAGCGTTGCCAGTCGCTTTTCGCACGCGAGCTTGCCACTCGGACTGAGTAACGGGAACTGAGCGCTGCTCGCTCTCAGGGAAAAACTGGGGAAAATCGCTTGACTCTGGGACTCTGGGCCCGGGAAAGTTGACTGGAAGTTGCCTAAACTGCGCACGCGGACTGGAAGGGACACGAAGGGTGGCTTGTTTATGTGCAGGAAATGCACAAGGCACACACACATACACACACACACACAAGCAGGAAGAGAAAGGATACTGGAGGTGCCACGAGGCCAGGAAGGGCGCCACAATTAACCAGACGCTCTGGCAGCTTTGGTCTTTTGCCTGCTCCAAAATCCACACCCCTGCTGTTAGCCACTCGAAAGGAGCCCAAGGAGCTTCCCTCGATAAACGTTTTCGGGGTGAATGACTTGTCACAGGACTTCAACTCGAACGTTGAACGATGGATGGGCACGGCAAGAATAATGTTTGTGTTTATTGTTATTTTGTGATTATGTTTCAAATAATATTTAATTGATTTTTAGTCTAAAATTAATGATTTCATTTGGAAAAGAACGAGTTTTAAATTGCCTACAAAAGACCCTGAAAGTTGCCTACATAGCATACCTTTGCGCTGATTGTCAAGGGATTTTAATTAGTAAGAATGAGAAATAAATATTAAAATACAATTCAAAATTGTTATTTTTGTATTAAACAAGCAAATAAATATTTTGATTTTTCTTTCTCAATTTTTGTAAATAAAAATTCTCAAAAGTTTTAGAAACCTAACAAAAAAATTTATAAATTGAATTCTAAAAAGTTTCTTTTAAAATTTTTCATTATTTCCCCTCTTTAGACCCATTTAATTTGTACAGTGTAGCCCTGCTTATGGCTAGAGGGGGGTTGTTTCTTATATTTTCTTGTTTTGTTTTCCTGTTTCTTGGGCTTTCTTGGCTTTCGACCGTACTCGTACTCACTTTAAATGGCGATCCCGATGCCACACAGCCAGCTGAAGCTGCTCGCCATCGCCGGAGCCGTTAACAACCGGAAAACTGAAACGCTGATCGAAGTAGGGACGACCCGAGTGACGATGGACGGCGGTGCGCTGATAGCCGCCCCCCGACGATGATGACTGTCCTTGGCCCTGGCCGGACACGGACACCTTTACATAGGCATTGATGCAGCCACTGCCATGGGAACGCTGCAGGTCCCGGCAACGAATCACTGAACGAGGAAGAAGAGGAAAAGCAAATCAATTAAAGGAAAAGCCCTCGAGCAGAGACAGGATTAAGTCCCTCGATAATCCCAATTAGGAAAAATCGAGGAGGGAGTTGGGCGCACTTGGAACTCACCATGTACATTTAGTCGCTGCTCCTTGGTGTCGTAGACGATGCTCAGATCGATGCTGCCCCGCTGGCTGCTGCTACTGTCCGCTCCGCTGCCACTGGAACTGGAAGTGGAAGTGGAAGTGGAGCTGCCACGGCTGCTGCTCCGCTTGGCCACCTGCTGCTCGACCTCCTCCTGCTCCTCCTCGTCGTCGCTGGAGTTTCCCGAGCCAGAGCTGGAGGAGAAGCTTAGGCAACGCTTGGTGCTGGGCACATGCTCCAGCTGCTGCTCCAGCTCCATATGCTTCTTCTGCTCCAGCTTATCCAGCTTGGGCGCTGTGGTCTTGTGGGGATTCTTTCGGCGCACCACTCGCTGCCTCTTCAGATGCGTGGGTGTGCGCACCTCCATCTCGTGGACACTCGTCTCGCTCCACTCGCCGCCGGCACCAGTGTCCGCCAGGAGAGTATTAGTGCTAGTACTGGGCGGAACCACCTTGCAACGCACCTCCTTCCGGGCCGACTCTATGATGGCATCCAGCATTCTGTCCAGTGTGGTATCACCCATGCGGGAGGAGGATAGCTGCGAATCCTCGAGGGCCGTGGAACGCTGGGGCAGGCAACGGAGTGCCGCCAGTTGGGGTGTGGCCTGACGCGGACCGCTGCCCTCGCTGAAGCTCCTACGCTGCGGACTTTTGCCATGGACATTGCTTAGATCCTGCAGAGCAATCAGGCTGGCATTGCCAAAGGGACTGCTCATGAAGTGGACACCAAAGTTCTCCTTGTTGGCATCGCCTGGGAGTCCGGCAACGGGGCGACGTCGTCCGCGTGACTCCTCTACCACGGCGCTGGAGCTGGAGTGGCGATGCATCCGTGTCATGGTTGGCATGTCCCTAACTGGAAGGAAAGATTTATTTATTTAAAAATTTTTGAAATTAATTTCTAACTAAAAATTAGGAAAATTTGGGAAAGAGTATTTCCTAGGTTATTATTTTAGAAGGATAGTATACCAATAAGATGCGTAACGCCTTCTAGTTTTACGAACTAAGCCTAGACTTCTTTTGAAATTCTTTTCTCTGGCTGTTGATTTTTAACTAATTGAGACCATTAATATCTAGCAATTAATACAAATTTATTGGAAGAAGCTATATTGTAAAGGACTCCTCACTTTCTGCTCTTTGCTTGGCAAACAAAATCCTGCTCCTGGGCAGCTGGCTGCCAAACAAGAGGATCAGTGCCGAGGCAGGGTTCTGGTTTGTTGCTCCTTCGCCTCCTTTCCATTCATTTCCATTCTCTGCTGTTTTTGGGAACTTCTTCCCGACAATTTCGAGGCAAAAAAAAAAAATCTCAAAAAGAAAAGGAGGCTCGGACAAAGCCGGAATTTTTGCAAATTGTTTTTTTTTTATTTATTTATTTTTTTTTTTTTTGCGGCAAACGAGTTTTCAGGAGCTCGAGGTCCTGGTTTCAGGTTTGCATTTAAATTGAAATTAAACTTATGCTAATTTCAATTCAGAAGACAGATTTTTCGCGCAAGGCTGCCGCTGCTGCTGCTGCTGCGGTTGCCAACCATAAAATTGAGCGGGTCCTCATACACTCGATCCTGTCTTGCTATCTGTGTAAGTGTGTGTGTGTGAGCTGGTGTGGTGTGAGTGCAACAATTACGCCCCAGCATAATGATGCCATTTTGCAAAAAAGAAAAAAAAAGTGCGGCAATCGGCAAAGCCAAAAGGGGATCGTCAATGGTTCGTCCCAGATCCCTAAGATCCTTGTCTTTGTCCGTTGCCTGAATGGCTAGGATGTGTGTATTTTCCTTCACACACACACACACACAGAGAGACATTGAGACAGAAAATGGGTTTTCATGTAATCCATAAACGTCATCCCAGCCCCGTAAAGGCGAAATTGCACTAGAAAGGCAGCCGCTTTTAAAAGGCGAGCAAAAAAAATATTTTCTTTCCAGCCCCAGATCCTTCTCGTGTGCGTGTGACTTGTGCCCGAAGGATTAGCTCAGGGTGGCAGCCAAGAAAAAAAAAAAAACCGAAAAGGAAGAATAATAATAAGAAGAAGGAGCAGGCGAATAAATAGGAGCAGAAGATCTATAAGTTCAAGGTAGAGCCAGCAACAAATTAAATGCATTAGAGAAGGACTCACCACCCCTTTTATATATATATATTTTTTTTTTTTTTAGATTCTTGTGGGCCCTGATCTGGATTGGGAAGGACAACGCTTAGGGGTTAGGGTCTTAGGGGTTTCTGTTGCTATTTTCCCACTTTCGCTGGGTTCCCTCCTTCCCTCCTTTTTTAAAATTAGATCTAGAGCAAATACCAACACGTGAGGACCAGGTGCAGATCGATTTTGGATTTTGATCGATCGCTGATCTCGATCTCAATCTATATCCCTCACTCTGTCAGGGATTGAATGACCATTTTGGTGGGCTGGGGACTTACCTGGAAACTTGATCTGCTTGCGACTAGGTCGCCTGGAGTCCTTCGCCAGTTGCTTCTTAACTGATTTTGTGATCCTTGGAAAATCTTGCTTTTCACACAATTTTGTTTGTTTTATTGTATTATATATATTTCTTTTTTAAAATTTTGCACAGAAAAAAATAAATTATATGCCAAATAAGCTTTTAAAATTTAAAAAATTTATGGGTTTATTTTAAATATTTTTTATTTTTCTATAACTTTTGCCTGCAGTGTCTGCACTGCACGAGTTCTGGAACGGAAATGAGGAACTGCGCACGCGCAGCCTTCGGCAAAGGCTCGCGCCGAAGCCTGAAGCCAACGAAGCGAGCCGAAGTGAGACGAAGTAAGACGAAGTTGAAAATTAACCCTCAAAGAGAGAAGGAAAAGAAGGGTATGTAAATATCAGTTAGTTGTAATCCTCTCTTTGGTTTTGATTTTGTGGCCAGAGTAAAGGCATTTCGGTAGTGGGAAAATTCTGATATTGAATTAGTTTCTATATAATATTTAAGATTAGATAAATACAACGATAAGGCCTAGACCAATATTATGTCTTGTTGGGGAATATAGAGATAGGAAATATAGACTTATCTAAAGAAAAAGGGGAAGCTAGGAAGTTAATTGTAGGGCAAGTGTGGGAATTTTTTAGATAAAGAAAAGAAATGTTTGGGGGGGAAAAAAAACTTTACAAGTTTTTTGAAAATAATTTCCAATATTTTTGCCAAAAAATTATATACATTTTAAATATTTTTGTTTAATATTTTAAACAATATTTAAGCTTAAATTTAATCTCAGAAAATCGTTGTAAGCAAAAGATTTAAGACTTGATTTTAGTTTAGTTTATTTGATTAATTTGACATCATAACTCTCGAATCTAAGAGCGCAGAAAATATTTAAGAGATTTTTAGGAGAAAGCAAATCCTTTGGTGAGTTTCAGACATCAGCCGCCAGAGGTCGCTCTTCTAAGGAAAAGTAATAACACTCTCTTTGCTCTCTTTTTCGCGTTGGAAAACCTCCTGTTGAACGTTGGGCTCTTTTGCTCCCACTCTCTCCCCCTCGCTCTATTCCCGTGACCGCTCTCTTTCTTCCGGTGAAAGAAGACAGGATTGCTCTCTGCTAAGCAGGTAAATCCCGGCCAAAGGCATCCTTTGTGTTGGCCATCCGCCTGATCCTGGAGCGATCAAACAACAATGTGAGCGATCTGGGCCTCGGGACAGCTGGCAAGCGGCTAAAAAAAAAAAGGTGGGAAAAGAAAGGAAACCCACACGACGGCGACGTCGCAAGGTGTCTCAGCCCAGATTTGCCTCGTGTGTTGTCCAGAATATAGAACAATTGCAGCAGCAGCAGCAGCAGCAGGAGCGGGAGTAGGACCAGGACCAGGTCCAGGAGCAGAAGCCGAAACAGAAGCCTAATGTCTCTGTCTCTCTCCTCGGCAAACGGTCATTACTTTCACTTTGATTTCTGATTTGTACTCCCGAATCTTTTGCCATTGTGCGGAGGCGGCAATTTACGAGCCGAAGCTTCGGTAAATATTTGTCCAGATGCCAGGACAGGACACTCGTGCCCTATATTAGCAGCCGTTTGGGCCCCGGTTCTTGGCCATGTTTATGTGACGTGCGCCTGTCGATCTTTGGATTTTACGAGCTCGTTCGATTTTCGAATAATGGCAAATGCGTTTCTCATTGCATATTCCTTGAGGATCAAAAAACGCGTGAGTCCTGTGCGGGGGAGTCTGGAATGGATTCGTGGAAAACTTGGGCCGGGGGTGGGTACTTGAGTTGATCCCGCTGGGAGACCTTCTCGCTCTCAAGGACAACTCAACTTCAGTCAAAAAGTCAGAAATTGGGACAGCTGCCCGCGAATCTGTTATGTCATTGTCTATCCTCAAGAAGTCCTTCAAGAGGACTATTGAATGTGGATTTTGATGGAAAGTTCTCTGTGTGATCAGCGGCGAATATTTAATGAGCCGTAAAATGCCGTTTCTTTGTGTCTTTAAGAGGTGATTTTATATACTTGCATATAATTTGGGGTATGTTTATATATAAAAAGAGGTTTTATTAAATTTATAAGAAATATTTAGTGAAATATATATATTTTAATGGGGTTTATAGTTGAAAAGGGTTTTTTTATATATTCATTTAATATGTACCTCTA
>JAEIIJ010006059.1:0-139463 GCA_018904815.1 Drosophila ogumai
AAAACAATTACGGTATTGATATACATAATATATACAAGAATATATATATATATTTAAACGAGAACAAGAAATCATACAACAATTATACATATTAACATGAGAAAGTTGTTATAAAACGTACGAAGAAACAATACAAATCAAGTGAAAGCTGAGAAGAATACTGCAAAACAACAACCAACACACACACATACACAATTTTTCCGCTGTTATTGTATAGTAAAGAAAATATTATATATATATAAAATATATATTATGTATAAAATATTAACAAGAAATTGTAGTAGCAAAATTATAAACAAACAAACAAGAAAAATACCAACAACAACAAAGTCGTGCAAGCAGAACCCAACAAAAAAGTGTAGATGGAATGTTGCAAATGAAAACTCATACCAACAACAAAACCAACCGCATTAGCAGCACGAAATCTACCGGAAAAAAACTGATAAAAAAAAATTGTAAAATCCCAACAAATTAGAAGTTATAAGCAAGCAGCAAAAACGAAAACCAGATCGATATGTATAGTGGATTTAGGCAAATAACAAGATTAATTTGTTAGGGATCCGTTCCGATTCCATCGTCGTCCCCCTAGAAGCTGGCATCCTCCCCCCGCCCGTTGAACCCCGATGCATTCGTGATGCTGAGAATGCGGAGGAGCTCAACCCTGCGGGGGCGCCGACTTTGTGGGAGGCGTTGGTGGCATTCGGCCTGCGCCGCCCGAACACACAAATTGAGAGAACAACACAACCGAAATGCACAACAAAAAGACGACTTGTACACCCGATCTACACAATAAGGCATTTGTATATAAAAAGTGTCCTCGCTGCCAATCGAAGTCTATTCATCCATCTTAGTCATTCCCCTTTGTCACCGCAAGACTGCAGCGCCCGTGTTGCGTTCATCTTGTGATTTGGCTTTGGGGAGTCGACGAAGGTGGGAAGATGGGCTTCAGATTCGGCACGAACTACATTGGTATTGATTCGAGATTCAACCCAGTTTTATGAGTAATCTTTTTGGTAAATCCATTCTTTTTGTGAACCTTAATTGTGTAACGAATTCTTATTGTTATTTGTTTAAGATGCATGCACCCCCATAAAAGAAATATTCCTATACATCTGTGCAACCGATGACAAGGTTTTAGAAAACTGTAACTGTGTATTCGAAACAACACCTAAAAAGCAAGCAAAAACAACCAACAACAGACATTGTATGAAATAAATTGTAATTTCTAATTTCCAAAAAAAAAAAAAAAAACCTTTGATTTAAATTTGGGGATAAATTGTTTATTTTTGTTATCCTTATCCCATTTCAAAATAGATTCAATACCTTTTGAAGACGATCAACTGGTCCTTGGATATAACCAGAAGCCACTGGGATGATCAGATGCGCTGACGAGTCACTGGGACTTTTTATAATCATAATATAAATATATAATAACATAATAAATATTGTTTTAAAAATGATTTTATTATTATTGTTGTAAACAAGTTTGAAGCCTTGAAACTTGACATTTCCAGTATAAATTCTTCAATTGCTTATTTCAACTTCCTGGCGGATTAACTTTGGTGCAAGACACTCAATATTTATTTATTTAAATTAAAATTAAATAAAAGTATATTTAATTAAAATTTGTTTGTCATAATTGTTTTTGTTTTAATAGGTTATTGTCTTTGTAGTCAAAACAAGCGTTGAAGACGTCGGTGGACATTCTAGAACTTTAAAGTGCCCCCCGAAGGTATGCAAATAAAAAAAATAAGAAAGATTGAACAAATTTAATGGGCATCCGGTGCATCTTTTGTGCTGAGTTCAAAGGCAACAGGGCCAAAACTCTGAATATTTTATAAATAAAATATATTTACAAATCAAATATTACTAAGCCCGATTTAAAATTTTTAAAATTGAGTTAACAAATTTTTATTATTAAAGATTACAACTACTTTTTTGACTCAAGAATACCCGAAATATTAGCATTCTTTAAATATATATTTTTTATGATAATTTGTTGGTCAAAGCAGAAAAGCTTTTCTCTTTTAAGATTCAATAAATTAATTTTTTTTTTAATTTTTGACTATTTTAGTGACATTATAAAATGTTGAAAAAATGGTTTTATTATTTTTAAATTATTTTTATAATTTAATTTTTGGTTTTTTATTATTTTCTAGCAAACATTTAAATAGGCTGTTAAAGATACTTACTGTGGATATTGAGAACCTTGAGGTCACATCATTGATGCCAAAGATAATACGATTAAAACGGATTGCAAGCTCCAATATGTTCCCTGAAAGCAAGTTGAAACTCCGACAGAAAGATGGTTTAATCATGCGGTAAGTAAGTACACCTCACTAGAACCCAAATAAAAAGGCCACACTGACTTAGTACTTGTTTTCCATATATATTTTCTTGTCATTTCTCAGCGCGTTACATGCTTTTCGGGTTTAGTATCTGGTTTTGAGTCCACTTGTACATACTATGTTGTGTATATAGAGTTTCAATAATATATATATATGTGTATATACTTCTTTTGATTATATTAGTTACAATCGAGACAACAACATCGCTGGTGTTGGGGTTGTGTTTCCATCCAAGTAGCTGTTGGATTTGGCCAGAACTGAATCCGAAATGAAAACTGGAAATAGATCTTCAGTGTATATGTATGTATATTTATGTACGCCTGTTAATTGCCATAAATTTGCCAAGATTATGGATGCCTAATTGATTTCCCTCTGCAATTCATTAAAGCGGTTGTAATATTAACATTATGGTTATGATATCGAATATATATCTCGTACTAGATAAACTCCTTTCTCTCGCTATGTACACAGGCTCAAAACTGAGCACTCGGGGCTAAAGGCAAATGTATACTTTTGGGTGATCCTGTCGGAAGGAAAATGATTTGGAAAATGTGGGAAGGTGAACATATATAGCAGTGTTCTTATATGTATAATATTGTATGCAATATTAGCAAAATATGGAATTAGCCTAGCTGGTTTCCCCTTGTTTGTTTGTTTTGTTTGTTTGTTGTGTGTACTTCTCGTGTATAATCGTACTGTCCCTTGTTTTTCGACTCGGCTCTGTTTCGGATCTCGCTATAATTTTCTGCCGCCTCTGATTTACACTTCTGATAAAATATAACGCTGCACTACGTATGTATATACTCTGTTCGCTTTAGAAAACGTTTCTCGAAAAATTCTTTAGTGTGTTGTTTCTATGCTTGCAAAATTTGAGGTAGTTTTATTTTATTTGAATTTATTTTCCTCTACTTCTTCCCCCTTACTTGGTTTGATCCTTATTTCGTTTAACTTTAGATTTTAATCTTTTCATTTTTTTTTGTGGCAGTACAAAGCGTTGAACAATTTGGGGCGAAAGGCATCGAAAGACTAAAGACCGAATGGAAGAAGAGTCCACCACAAAGCTTGATCGGCGATTATCGTAAAAGTATTGCTTTAAATCATTTATATATGCGATTAGGAGGCATGTAAAATCCTCTCTCCTCTCTAGATTATATACTTCCTTATCGGCTATAACTAATTACGGGGACAACATCCAGATACACATATTAGACATAGGTATACATACATTCATCTCTTGCCGAGTGGTTATTGTTGCAACATAGGGAAAATACTCAAGTTTGGGAATGGAATCGGCATACTAAAATAATCAGTCGTTCTTAACAACTGGTTTCGTGTTGTTGTTGTTCCATTACATTGTTTTTGGCAGTGTTGAGTACTCTTTGTATTACTTTTAGACACGTATAAATTCATTGGCATAGAAAAATCATAAATCATAATCTACGGTTATTGTTTAAGGCGAATTTTGCTTACACGAGTGTGTGTGTTTGCCATTCAGATATGTACACAAAACAGAAGCAAAACTCACAAAAATTGTCATCTGTTTCGTTTTCTGTGAAATTATAAATGAAATGAAAATGAAATATGTAACATTTTGTGGTTTGTTTTATTTTTGACGTGTTGTTGATTGCAGATTTCTCCTCTCAATAACTTTATTAAGCATAGTTTACTTGAGTTTAGCCAAAGATCTTGTAATGACAAGATAAAAAACAGGCTTATTTGCACCTCTATTCATCTTGTTACTACAACTCTTTGGCTTAGCCTTGGCCAAGTTCTAAATGAATTCCGTTTAAATGTAAGTTTAGGGAGCGAAACTTATTACTTGATATTATATACTATGTACATTGCATTAAGCTCTCTCCTCTCTCTGTCTACTTAAGTATGTAATTGTTGCAAAAACGAACTAGAAACGCTGATTTATTGGCGAAAGTTGCATTTAATTTGCACTAAATTAATGGTTAATCAATCGTTTTGGGTCTAACTTGGGCTTAAAACTGTTTGCATTGCTGTTCGTTCGTTCGAGTTGAGTACAAAATTTGCTTACAAATTTTTTCTTTTGTATTTTTTAATTTTTTTTGTAGCGGTAAATGCTTCAAGTCTTGTGTTCTTCAACTTTCGTCTACAACTATTTACTAACTTTAACTGCTCAGTTGTGTGCGTTGATCTTCTTCTTCGTCTTCTGCTAGTTTAGTAGAACAAGTTTTGGCCAGTTTTTCTAAGTGTATAAATGGGGGGACAACCAAACAGAAAACAAAATAAAAACTTTAAACATAAAAAATAGGGCTTTGCAAAATAAAGTCTTGTCCACTCGGAGGATCTCTATTCAATTTACATTTTAAAAAGTAAACTAGAAATGTAACGCTAGAAAATGAGGACACGCGGGTGGGTTGAGATACGAGGTGGCCACTCTTTGCTCCTCTGACTCTTGACTCCGACTGCATTCTTATAGGTATGTACAATGGTGGCTAAGAACAATTCACTAAACTAAAAAAAAAACATAAATGAACAAAGCGGGGGGCATTTACACGTAGTCTATATATATACCATATATGTAAGTGGATAATGTACGCGTAGGTGGTAGCTTACTTAGTTCGTACGCTAACTAGTCTAGTTGTCACTGTTTACTCGTTTGTCGCTTGTGTTCCGGTTTAATTACTTAGAGAATACTTGAATTCTAGATGGGCACCAGGGCATCCGTGGGCACCAGCTCATCCTTTCTGGTCATCGGCGCCATCTTGGGCGGCTTCCGCGGATGCTTGCGGCGTTGCTGCATCTGCAACTTGGCAATGCTAAGCACCTGCTGATAGCTGGACACCGTCTCGCAACTAGCACTGCGCGAGCTTATGCCGTCGTCTTCCTCATCGTCGTCCTCCTCGTCGTCGTCATCTTCCTCCTGCTCCCCATCCTCTTCGTAGTCACTGCCGCTCAGCTCGCCGCCAAAACCCTGATGCTCGTTGACATTGTAATCATCGGCAAAGAGCTGGGCATCGTATCGCAGCCGAAAAGCAGTGCTGAGCAGGCTGTCCACGCGCGTCTTTTCCGCCGGACGCATCTGTTTGATGTGCAGCACCTTGGTGTGCCTGCGCGTTTGGTTAGGACACTCAGGCAGCCATTCGTCGGAAATGCTAGGGGAGAAAAGTGTAAAGATGAGCATTTGGCTGAGCAAAGAATGTTCAGAAAACTTACATTTCGCGTGGCGACCAGCGCACGAAGCACTCGTGGCCACCCTGGCTGTTGCGGCGCCTCATCAAGCACTGTCCCTGAAACTCAATGGCCTGGGCCCCATTGGTAAGCGTACTGATTTGTCGCAGGCGATGCTGCAGCCCCTCCATAATGCCCGTGTCAAAGAAGTCAAACATGCGGGCTGAAATCGAAAAGAAAATGGTCAACATGGCTTTAGATTTCCCACATCCTGGCACATCATCTTAAGATAGATACTCACCTGAAAAGGGTTGGCGCCGATAGCGCAGCTTCTTGCCGTTCTTGCGCAGCTGCTTCGGCACGGGCGGATCGGATGTTCGCTTGCTGGTGCTCTCCTTGGCATTGTCCGTGGCATTGAAGTGGTTGTTCACGTGCTTTTGCAAAGCCAGCTGGATGAGGCAGGATCAAGGGTTAGCAGCAGTCAGAAAATAGTATTCAAATGATGGTCTCACCTGTGAGCCGAACCTCAGGCCGCAGCCTTCGACAATGCACTTGAACTGCTTGGAACCGCCGTGCGACAGCACGTGACGCTCCAGCCAGCGGCGAGAGCAGGACTCCTTGTTGTACACCTTGCATCCCACCCACAGGCAGGCGAAGGGACCTGTCTGCGTGTTGACGTGATGCGTCTGCATGTGGTCCAGCAGCTTGGAGTTGCTCTCGTGCTTCTTGTTGCACTTGTCCCAGTAGCAGACGCCATCGTGCCGCTTGCCACCCTTGCCGCCTGCCCCCGCTCCGGCCGGGAAGCGGATGGTCTTCGGCTGCGAAAGGATGGGCGAGATGGCGCTCTTTGGCAGGCCTTTACTGGTGGCCTCGGCCAAGGCAATGTCCACCACTGTGCGTGTGCTGGGTGGCGGATTGGGAGTGGCCGAGGTGCAAGAAGAGGCGGGCGAAGCTACAGCGGTGTTGTCGTCTGGCGATGCGGGAGATGGTGCATTGCTGGCCAATGAGTTGCTGTCGGAGACGGAGACGGCGGACGAGGCTCTGCTGCCACTGGCTGCAGTAGTCGGAGGACCCACAGAGGCGGACTTCGAAGAGCTGCAAGTATTATGATTGCGGATTAGTTTATGATATTTGCTTCCTCTCCCTCTAAAGATCCTTAAAACTATACTCACATGGCATCTGCTATTGAGTTGCTGCTCTCGCTGTTGCTCAGACTTCCTCCAATCCCAGACTCCGGCGTCGGCAGGTCCCTAAGCCGCTTGTGTGTCTGTTGCGTCTCCAGCGAGGCCACCGATTTGTCGTCCTCCTCGTCGTAGTTGCTACTACTACTACTGCTTCCTCCGCTCGCCCTAGGCGCGGCGTTTGCGTTTTTGCCCATCTGATCTGGCAGGGGAAGCGACGGCGGTGGTGGCGAGTCGGTGGCCTGGGAGCAGTCATCGCCGCCACTGGAGATGCACGACGAGGTGACCAGTTCGCTGAGCATGTCAGTCTGGCTGGCCGCCCTTTGGCTGCTACCGCTCATGTTGCTGGCCGCCGGCGAGGGGGAGCCCAAACCGGATGGCGAGGCAGACGATGGGGATGGTGAGTGCGCCGGCGTAGATGCCTCCAGGGAGAGATCGGCCGCTGAGCTGACCGAGTGCGAATAGCTGGAGTTGCTGCTGCACGAATTCGAGTTTGAGTTGCTGTTGCTGCAGTCAGGCAAGAGTTCGTGCTTCAACGCCTCAGCGTTAGCTTCTACCTCCGACTCCAGGTCCTGCAGATCCCTCTTGGGCAGCTGTCCGGCAAAGCTCTGGGGCTTCGGTGAGATGGGGAACATGACCGAAGACGGGACGGAGCTGGACTGAGAGGCCAGCTCCGAGGGTTCCGCCTTTATCTTACTGAAAGCCGAAAGGGTGCACGAATTGGAGCTTGATAGCGCCGGCGACGACCGGAGGCAGTGGCTTCCATTGCTGCTGCTGCTCGGCGAGCTAAAGGGTAGCGGTGTCAGCGGCTGCGCGGCCTTGGCCACCAGACTGATGGCCCCGTTAGAGTTTTTGACCAGGTCGAAGAGATCGGGTGAGCTGTTGGCCAGCTTCATCGCGGCTCCTTGCTTGGCCATACTCAGCGTAGGCGTCAGCTTCGAGGGCGCGATACTCACCAGAGGCGGCGTGGGTGCGTTGGTTGCTGTGGATGTTGCCGTGGTGCCTGTGCTCTTGCGCAACTGACCCAGCTCTTTGGTGGCCGACGTCGGCACCAGTGGTGGTGGCGTGGTGGGAGTGGCAATGATGGGCGCTGCACCAACGCCACCTTGGAACTTACCGCTTCCCTTGGTAGCCAGTCGCTTTTGATAAGGCTTGGCGGCTGGCAGCGCCCGCTTGGGCGCTGGAGCAGATGTGACAGCCGAGGCAGAACCAGTGGGCAGCGACGATATGGTCACCAGTGGCGGGGGCTGCGTAGAGCTGTGCATCGGCGGCTTAACAATCGCTCGCTGTCCTTGCGCCTGTGGCAGTGGCTGTGGCAGTATGGCAGTGGTGTTGCTGATGTTGCTTAAATTATTCGAGGCATTTTGGTTGTTGTTACTGTTGCTGGCAGTAGAGTTGTTGGCAGTGTTTGTATTGTTGTTGTTGTTGTTGTTCGCAGCAGCCAATGGCGGCGGCTGCGTGGCAGTGATGATTTGTTGCTGTTGATGTTGCGCCTGCTGCTGATGGGACATTAGCAGCTGGGCCAATTGTTGCTGCTGCATTTGCAACTGCTGCTGCTGCTGCTGTTGCTCCGTCGATGGCTCGAAAATGGAGCTGAGGGCTGGAATTGGCTGCAGAGCGGGCAGCGTTTGTTGCTGCTGCTGATGCATTGCTAAGGAAGCGGCCACTTTCTGTTGTTGTTGCTGCTGCTGCTGCTGACTGTTGGCTGCAAAGGCAGCCGCCAGCATTGCTGGCAGGGTGGCCGCATTCAGCAGCAGTCCCGCTGGCGTGGCCATGAAAACTGGCTGGGCGGCAGCGGCGGCTGCTCCTCCCTGAACCAAGCGCTGCAACTGTTGCTGCTGCTGGCTCATCACCTGCTGCTGTTGCTGCTGCTGCTGGGCGGCAATCGCGGCCATCT
The DNA here is from genome assembly GCA_018904815.1 of Drosophila ogumai. Classification (NCBI taxonomy): domain Eukaryota; kingdom Metazoa; phylum Arthropoda; class Insecta; order Diptera; family Drosophilidae; genus Drosophila; species Drosophila ogumai. The sequence goes on from JAEIIJ010006059.1 coordinate 8,565, forward strand.
GCTGCTGGAACAGCTCCTGGAAGTTTTGTGCATTTCCCGGCGCCTTAGCTGCTGCCGCCACAGCAGCCTGCTGCTGCTGTTGCTGCAGTTGCAATTGCTGCTGCTGGTGCTGCTGCTTTATCAGGAATTCCTGCAGCTCGTTGGCGCTCAGCAGCCCAAAGTTGCCAGCCGTAGCGGCGGCGGCTGTGGCCGTGGTAGCCGTCGTCGTGGTGGCCGTTGTGACCTGTTGCAGTTTGAAGACGGTTCCGTTGAGGAAATACTGAGCGGCGGCCGCCTGTGCCGCCTGCGCTGCCTGGGCGGCCGCATTGTTGTTGGCCGCAGCTGCCACGGCCGCCTTGGCCACGTTGTTCAGCTGCATAATATTGGCTGCGGCCGCCAGCTGGGGCGGCAGCTGGACTAGGTTGGGCAGCTGTACCGGCAATTGGTAGAGCGTTGGATTTGCGGGGGCGGGCGTGGGAGTGGGTGCTGGCGCTGGAACGGGCGCCAGAGCGGTGGCTACCACGGGGGCGGGCGGTGAGATCGGTTTCTGCTTCAGGGCGGTGCCCGTTCCCGGCGGTCGGTAGACCATAGTCGCCTTGCTCTGATGCTGTTGCTGCTGCTGCTGCTTCATCTCCGGCGTTCTTGGAGCGATGGCCACGTGCTTCTTGGCCGGCGATTTCCCAGTGCTCGAGCCATTTGAAGAGCTGGACGATGAGGATGAGGAGCTGCCGGAGGAGCCACTGCTGGGTGTCTTTCGCAGATTGGGCGCCACCTGGGCGATTTTGGCCGGTTGCTTGGTGCTGCGCTCGATCTTCTTTAGCGCCGGCACGGGCAGACTGGGACTTGGAGTGGCAGTCGGCAACGGCGGAGCAACTGGAGCGACAGAGGCGGCGGGAGCAACAGGAGTGGCAGTTGCAACGGCTGCTGAAGTGGGAGTGGTCGACGCTTTGGCCGCCTGCTGCTGCGCCTTCTGCTCCTTCAACTGCGACAGGATGTTGAAGTACTTGTTCAGTGAGGCTGTGGTGGCGGGCGTGCTCATGGTGAGTGTGTTAGCAGGATTGCTTTGCTGGCTGCCGGGCTGTGGCGACAGCTTGCCTCCACCCGGCGAGGGCTTCATCTGCGATTTAAAGAAGCCGGTGATCTTGGTCTGCGACTCCTCCAGAGCGGCTGCCTTCAGTCTTTTGTTAGCGTCCGAGCCGCCAGGCAGTTCATTGCGCGCTTTCTTGGCCGCCGCCGCACCGCTCCCCGTGTGGGAACCGTTGTCGCTACCAGCGCTGCCCACACTCAAGCCCAATCCCGCTCCTGCTCCTGCTCCGCCCGCCGCCCGCTTATTCTTGTTGGCCGTGGCGGCCGGCACAGCGGTGGATGTGCTGCCCAGGCTGGTGTTCCACGGCCACTGAAGCGTGGGTAGCAGGCTGGCATTGCTGGGATTGGTTTGGCGCAGGGGTGTCGTCGTCTTGGAGGCGCTGTTTCCGGCGCCATGATGGCCGTGGCCGGGCCCGAGATGACTGTGGCTGTGAATGGCGGGCGACGGAGCCTGGCTGGTGGCACCGGATGGCGGGGAAGAGGTTGCTGTGGAGCCGCCGCCGGCGGAGCTGCTGCCGCTGGAGTTGCTGCCGAGAATCTGGGGTGGCATTTTGGTCAGCGGATCAGGCGGGTCGCTCAGTTGCGAGTGCGCGCTATACGGGGAGCCGGGATCGGACGCATCCTCACTGGAGCCCGTGCTGGAGTCCGCGCAGCTCAGCGAGGTGGCAACGCCGCTGAAAAAAGGAGAAAAATAATCCATAAGCACAAATCTCTTATCACATTGACATTGCATTCGTCAAGGGACGAATGAGCTCATTCCAAAGGGTTTGCTCGCTGGCGGGGGTTATAGTTGCATAGTTATAGCTGCTCCTAGATCCCGACATGCCTCAGATTTAGCCACACCTTCGCGGAAACGGATCGAGGAAAGCTAGGAAACCAATAAAAAGTGCATCGCCTTTCGGGGCACGCGTGGTTCCTGATTTTAATTCATTAATTCGTCAATTACATGGCCTCCACACCTCGAATTTGTTTGTGTTTATATATGTATGCCTTTGGTCTTTTTTTACACGCTTTGCTTGTTTTTTCTTCTGTTTTTCTCTTTTCTTTGGTTGTTTATTTGCCCGGCAGTGTTGGAAAGCGGCTAAGGCCTATCGATAACCACTGCTGCGCTAACAGCGCTGCTGAGAGCTGATAAATTTCCTAGGCCTGTTAACGATTGAGAAAACAGCGCGGGAAATAACAGTGTGGCCGAGAAAAACATTTTTTAAAAAGATTTAAAAATATTTTAAAAATAAAGAAAACCGTTTTAAATATACCTGTAAACACAAAAATTTACAATATTGACCGTACAAGGAACAAGAGAAATGTTAAATAAAAGAACGACAATTTATGCTGCAAAGGAAATACATAATAGCGAGTGCAAAAGGGAGAGCACAAAAGAGAGCACAAAGGAGAGAGCATAACGGGGTCGATAAACGAAAGCATAAAGTAAACAAAAAATTCTTCTCTTCCATTCTGTCTTCCTCGCTCGTTCTGATTGTCTGTCCGCGTGCAACATAAGAACAGCAACAACAACAGTGAGAAGTACAAGAGGAGGGGCAGCAGAAAAGGGGCGCAATCTACGGGAAAATTTCAGTTTCAGGTAGCCAAGTCGCGCTTGTGTGTTTGCGTGCTGTGTATACACACACACACACACTCGACAGGAGAGCGAGAACGGGATGAACGGACGTACATATGTATGTACGTATATGTACATATATACATTTGTATTTAAGAATGTATGTACATACATACATATTTACGTTTGACTAAAAAATAATCCTCTGCTCCCAGAAAGGGGTATTTTTGTATTCGACCATTAAGGAGCATTTAATTTGATTCCTAATCTGCTGTCAGGCAAATTAATCCTTAAAATATTTTATTAAGCAAACGCTCTCCCTCACATTCACACTGAATTGTATTTAATTTTATGCTTTATTTTTCAAGCTAAGTTTTTTAGACTTAGAAATAAGTAATACAATCTTGTAATTACACAAAAAGAAAACTAGGAACTCCTAACATTTAATCTAAATTTAGTTCATTTCTTTTAGTCCACCAATATAATGAACATTAATTATCTAATATTGCAAACTAGAAAATTTAATGGCAAATGAGTTAAATAAAAATTCAAGTAGTTTTAATACAAAAATAATTATATTTACAAGCACTTTCATTTTTCTAAAATATATAATTTAGTATCTTAACTTTGACTGTAGGTAAGTGATGAACTATTGGTACATATGTATCTACATATGTATTTAAGTATGTAAATATGTATTTATATAATTTCGTTGGTATGCAGTGTTGGGATTGGCTTTCCACCTGACATCGCTTGCTTAACGAATCGTTAAATACGGACATAATGTCTAAGCCTGGATTCCAGACCCAGGTTTCTCGGGTTTTCGGGCTGCACAATTCTACCTACTGAAATTACAGACCGTCAAAACACACACATATCACTCGGGTGATGAAAATGGGAGAAATGAAATAAAAGAAAATACAACGAACAAATAAAATGGAAACACTTTATATTTTATGTTTGCCTACCTAGGAGATCCCACAGATTACGTTTTTATGTGATAAGCCTATTACGGCGGATAGAAACTACATATTTGCGTCCATCTGCCTTACTGGATTCCGGTTATTTAAAGAAATGTAGTAAACTTGGAAAAGATTCTACTTTACATATGTATGTACATATGGCCATTTGTATTATTTGTATTTAATGGTATTTACTATCGAATAAGCTAAGGTCTTTAACGTAATAAATTTACATAGTCAAGTTGAAATCAAATACATCCATAAATTGTTAAATGGTACTCAACTGTTCTTCTGTTTTATGAGATTAACTACCAAACACGATTGATATCAGGATATCAAAACTATATCACAATATTAATAAAAGTCAAGAAAATTAGAAGAAAATGTCATTTAAACGAGACAACACATTGTTAGGATTAAAAAACGTTGGAAACATATTAAGGCACCCCGGAAACCTTGTAATATAATAATTTTTCAGCTCAAATTATATATTTTTTTATTTGAATTGTCCATAACCAGGACCCATTCAGGTAAGGCTACCAAAAAAGCCTAGAATCAATAATTTAATAGGCTTTTGCCACTTTAAAATCATAAGATTCAAATTTAGCGGGTCAAAGAACAATAACATATAGATTTTTTATCGGGAAACAAAAGTGATTTCTTATGTTTTGCTGTTTTATTTAAGCTAACGGAATTAAAAGAAAATCACTATGAATTTTTACTACTCATGATTGAAATCATTATTTATTTTTATTGAGTAGTTTTTTTTTAGATTTTTACATCAATTTATGCTGAAAAATTGTTCACTTATAATTTGTTCCGTTTTCCGACGGCATTTTCACCTCGCGTTTACATTTATTTTGATTATTGCCTTCTTTATACATATTTATTTAGTTAACATATTTACAAAACCCATTGTTCCAGGATGTAGATGATGTTTATCCATTATAAATGACTGTGTAAACAACCGGTTATAGTTTATTTTTATTGTTGAAATAAAAATTGCCCCACAACTGAAAGCAGGACAATGCCTCGAATGTAATTTCGAACAAATTTTGTAGAGCTTTCTTGTGAATTTTAAATTGTTTCCTTGGGCATTTGGTGGATGTTTCCTTTCAATTGCAGCAGTTCATTATGCATTCAACGCAAAGTTGTTGCCTGAATTATGCACTCTATTTAATTTTCCAGCCATAAGCAAAGCTTTATGGCCCCTATTCACACACAAAACACACTTGCACTCGCACACTGGGGTCATATTAAATTCATAGAACGCCGCCCAGCAGCAAAAATGGCAACAATTTAAATTTTATTAGAAAATCCCATTAGATACACGCGCACACACTAGCACTCGCACATACGGAAGGCACTTCCACTTCCGCCAGAAGTTGCCTTTGTCGTGTGTGTGTGTGTGTGTGTGAGCATGGGTGCGTTATCCGTCGCCGCCCAACCACCCACACACAAACACTCTTACGCTTCATTTGCAAGGCATGAATGAAGAGAGAAGGGGCAAAAAAATCATTGCATATTTGCTTGGGCAAACAACAACAAACTTACATACATATATGTAATGGACACAGACACATACAAGCCGCGAACAGTGACAGCCAGCAGTTATTTAACACGTGATGTAAACGGAATGTAAAGCATGCTGTAATAGTTGGAGCGAAACTAAAAATGCAGGGCAGAGCGGCGGCAGAGGCGCCCGGCCGAGAAACATGCGCAGCAGCAGAGCAGCCACTGCACGCGACTTCTGCTCGATTACTTTTATTTTGCTGGCTCAACGTATCTTGTATCTTAGCCCAGCGGCTTGGGGCTTGGGTTGGTATACTAACATTTAACGTTATCCGTGTATCCAAAGCGCGGCGTTCCTTTTTCGTTCCTTGCTCTCCGATTTTCCACATATAAACACCGACCGACCTTCAACTTTAATCTCGGTCTTGGAGCATTTTGTGTTCGGACTCTGCCGACTTCTATGCTGCTGGTTTAATTATCCGCACAGACACTATCACACTCACAAACACAGGCACCCACCGACGTTTACGGGCACGCGAAGCATAAAATGTATCCAAAAAGAGGCGGCAGCAGAAGAAATTCAGAACGATCCGTATCTTTTGACTTGAATTTAGATACCGCTGTCCGCTTCCAGGCGCGTCCGTCGCGTTTCAACGTTGGAGAGAATATGGTCCGACTGATTTATAGAATCCGAAAAAACCTGGCTTCTTCCAAAGGGAAACAACGGGAAAACCAACCGAGAATTTTCAAGAGAGCAAACAGGATTTGTCCGCTCTCTGGCTCTCTCGCAGCACTGAGAAATTCCCTGTATATAAAAAGGGCTCGCTGCACAATGGGCGCTTCTGCCTATCTAGGGGACAAAAAGTAGGACATTTTTGTTTTTACTATTTTGAACCCTGGTCAAGTTAAAACCAACTATTATTGGACTTGTGCACTTAAATTTCTTAATCATGCATAATTAATCATTGTAATTCATTTAATATTTACTTGTTAGAGAGGTGAAGCTACGAGACACGCAAAATATGACCTCTCCTTTAGAGAGTTTCAATAACAGAGTTAAAATATTGAAAAATTTTTTTTTCAAATTATAAATGTATTTTTTTCCCTTGCTATTTAACCAATTTCCCCCACTGTATGATGGGGCATTCTAACGGCAACTGCAGCCGAAGTTGTTGCCACAAGACCCGAGCAACTTCGGAACTGCACCCACAAACATGCACTCTCTTTCGCTTTGGCTCTCTCTCTCTCTCTCTGTGGAAGCAACCCTCGGAACTCGCTCTCACTCTCGCTGTTCCCTACGTTTCTGCCCATTATTATTATTATTTTTATTTATATTTCACTTTTGTTGTTGGCACGTTAAATATTTCCTGTTTGTCGTCGTCTCTCCGCTTTGAACCCGCAAAATGTGAGCAAAGTGCTGGTTGGGGGAGTGGGCTGGAGCCGAGGGGGCAGAGGTCGGTGGCAGCAGTTCATGTTATGGTCACGTACTCCTCCCCACGTAGCCTCCGACTCCCCCTCACTTTGTGTGTCTGCCTCTGCTCGTCGTCTTCTTGACACTTCGCCTCGATTTACTTTCTTTCCTTCTCGCTGGCTGCTTTGCCAAGCTTAAATGTTTATCTAATTATTTAGACGTTTTCCCCCCACCCCGGTGGCGTGAAAAAAATATTTAATTTGCTGCATAAATCTCTGGCAAATGTCCTTGCTAAATTTGTCACAGACTTGTAAAGGCAGGGCTGCCCTTCGGTCTTCAGCGATTTTCTTGACTTCTAGAGGCTTGTTGGGTACACTATTTAGGACTTTTTAAATTGTGGTTTTGTTACTATCTACATTTATACCTATGAGTATCTATAAGGACACATTTTTTTAAAGTATAGTTCCTCTGATTCCGTTGGCTGTTTTGTGTCAATGTTTCAAAGCAGCAAAGGGAGGTATCTGACTTCTTAAAGTACAGAATAAACGTTAATAACCAAATTTCCGTCCTTTAAAAGTTAAAAAAATATCATTTTTCAGAATTTTTCAGATGCCAATGATATAAACGTAACGATAATTCAATATTCTTAATTGTGAAATTGTTTGGAACCAAAATTGTGATAATCTATAAGGATGTTGAAACAATTTTTTAAAAGTTCCTTTGACACGGACGCGATTTGTTGGTTTTATGAAATAGAGCCCAAGGCAAACTAGCTTGAGAACTCATACAGATTTATATGTATATTTTACAAAATCTCCCTTTTTATTGCGAAATAAACAATAATCCTTGAATCCAAATGGTTTGAGGGCATGCCAAATTGGTGAAACGATTCCGGAAGCATCCATGTATTCAAGGGAAAATAGAAAGCAGATCTGAAACGCTTTAGTAAATTGCCCCTGCTTCCGGGAGAGCGTGGCGTCAGTCGTAAATTATAGGCCCAATCCTTCGTCGCTGGCTGACAGGCTCGTATGTTTTCGATCTCCACCCACACGAAAACAAAAGACCCGTTTCCACTCCAACTTCCACTTTGATCAGGTAGCGATTCACGCAATTTTGGTAATCTGCATAAATTTTACACATTTTTAGCAGCCCAATATGCCAGAAATAGGGAACCGAAGAAAAGGAGCCCGTAGTTCGAGTTCCCCTTCCTTTCCCACATGTCACCATATTTGTTTATGCGTCAATTTTGATTTATGTGTGGCATAATTCCAGGCGTTATAAACTGTTTTTGACAGCTGATGGGTTCGCAGCAGAGAAGGGTCGGAGGTGTTCGGGATCCGGGTGGTTTTAGACATATGCATATGAGTTATGGATAGAACGTGGGACTAACTAATTAGATTTTGATTTATTTTACAAAATAACCTCTGTGGGTTCAATTAATTTAAAATGTATTTAATTAAGAACAAAAATATATGGTGTCATGTACAAATCATAAAACAAAAAAAGAGAATTAATATTTTTCTGTGGACCAGGCAATTGACACGTCAGAATGGCATTTGTTTGAGTAATCGAGTAATCGTCTAATTTATCCGATATATGGTAAAAAAGTATATAAAATGTTGTATAATATTGCATGAAAAACAACTTAATAACAATTAAAAAATATATATAACTATAATGTTATATAATTGGTTAGATTTAGCCCAAAAAAGTTCTGTTCCGTTTCTTTCTTCAAAAATTGACATTTCCAGAAAGATTAGACTAGTAAAGAAAGCAAGGTTTTAGAACAACAAATTCTATTTACCATTGTGGTAAAATACTAATTAATAAAAACAGTCAAAGAACTTTTTGTATAAGAATTCCGTCCGTTGAATGTGAATTTGAACACTTTTAAATGATATTTCTTACATTGCACTAACACGTTTTTAAAAGGATACCTGGACTTGGGTTTGTTTTTGATCTCTACAATAACCACAACCTTAGACTCTGACTTCACTTGCACCAACGGAGAGCTAAGTAAACAGAATATAGGTCTTCCGGGCGAGTGCATGGACTGTGTTCCTAGTGGTGTGTACCCAAATACATACAGATGTTCGTATGAGTATCCTGCCTGACTGGACCCCCCTCATGGCACCCCAATTATAACGCGCTAAACAATAAAGGAAATAATAATAAAACGGCAGTGCACACATGTGTGCATGTGTTTGTCCTGAGCAACCCTCGCTAATGAAGCTGCAGCTCAGCTCTGTTTGCACACGCAATTTGGCTGTGCTTGCCTTTCCTTCTTTGCCGAAGACCCAGGGACCAGACTGGACCTGGAACTGGATCCGGTCCTGGCTTGAACCTATAACGAGGCACGGGGATTAACACCAAGCAGCAGCGTTCGTTCAGACCAGAACAAAAAACAAGACCACAGGCTCTGCCATCCGAATAGTAAGTACCCTTTTGGGTTATTTTACCAGTGGTTTCTATGGAATTAAAGGCTCCGAGCTCTAGGCTATCATTTAAGGCAGCCAGGTACATTTGTTTGAGTTAGAAATGAAATACAACAAAGTGTCTAGAATTCTATACATTAAACTATGCACACTCACTGTATATACTGTATATACTGTATATATATATATATATAGGGATGTTAAAACCAGTTGAGAATTATATGCGCACACGTGCGTCATTTTTTTCCTCTTCTTAAATATAGAAAAATATTTGTATGAGTGTTGATAAACCATTCAGAATCTCTAATTATGCTAAAATAGATAAAAACATAAATTAAGAATGTGGGGAAGGCAGAAGAAAATGTTGACAAGTGAAGATATGTAAATGTTGTTAGGAACATGTTGAGCAACACCCGAACAAAGACAAATGTAGCTAGGACCATGTTGAGCAACACCAAAGGTGATGTTTATTCCGAGCAAACTATCTTTGTACCCTTTTCCCACAGACCTAGGATCATCTCGCCTTTTAAATAGAATATAGTTTTGTAGAAATTTGAAAAAGCTCTTAGCTCATTGTTGTCCAATCGCCATGACCAAAGTCCCCTCCAAACGGCCTGCGGCTTATCAATGGCCATTGCCAACCCGTGGCTGCATGCGATATACAGCAAATGTCGCTTTGGCTGGCCAAACACTTGGCGCAGCTTTCCGGGCCTGTTGCAACTGTTGGGCGTTGTTGTCAATCGGAGCGGCATTATGTCAATTTCGAATGTATTCCATTAACTACTCCGGGAATCCTCCAGAGCTATCTGAGGGCCGCGGGCCCGGCCCTCGTGTGTGAGGGAGAAAGTGGAATGGCGGGCTGAAGATGAATAGAAGAGTAGGGAGTGGAGGGGTCGCATTGTTTGGCGGGAACAAATAGAAGAACAACAACACCAAATCACAGCTGCCAGCATGGACTGCGAAGCCAGCGTAGACGTCTGCGTCGACATAAAAACACACCGCCTGCTGGCGGCACCTCTCCCAGCCGCGCTCCCTCGCTCCCACAGCCTCATACTTGCTCTCTCGCCCGCCGATGTAACATTTGTTTTGACATTGTTGGTAGTTCCCTCCCATCTGCCATCTCGCTTGCTCAGCCAACCTGTCGAGCAATCAATTTTTTTCCTCCTTTCCGCAGAGTGTGATGTGTGTGTGTGTGTGTGTGTGCGTAGTGTTTGCTCTAGCTGCGTTTTTTACTAGCCTCTTTCTTTCAAGGGAAAAGTTTGAAATGAGTTTAGAAAAGTGTCGACGAACGAATTGTCTTTTTTTGTAAAGTGGTTATTCCTGCAGGAGTTTGTTCTGTGGTGACAATTTAAGAATGAGATCATACAGGACTTGAAAAAGGATTATACAGATGAGGTAGCTCGATACAAGAAAAAGTATAGTATATTTATTAAGATCTTATATCTTCTTTATAAGAAGATCTTAATAGATCATCAGAATATACACAGTATTGAGTATAAAAATGATTTCTTTATAAGTTTCCTTGTCATAATTCCTTTAAATCAGAAATGATCACATCAATCAATCTTTTAAGTTGATTGCCAGATTGAAATAATATTTAAATAAGTTTTTATTTATTTTATTTCATTATGATTATATTTACCTTGCTGAGTATTATAATTTTAATCGAAATTTGTGAACTAAAGTAAAGAAGTATTTTCCCTAGCTATAATGTATCTACATGTGGTCTTGATCACCATCAACAGCCGAGTCGATTTGGCAATTTCTCTCTGTTTTTGCGTTAATACTTGTATTTAAAACTATATAAAATTATAGGAATTTTTAATTAACTAATACGCAGTTTTAAGGAAGTATTACGTGTTTGTTAAAGAGGACTAAACCTTTTATTATGCTGTTGAAAATTGCAAAGTTTTAGTTTAGTCAGTTTTGGGTCAAAAATAAAATTTAAGGCATCATTCCATAAAATCCCCAAGTGCGTTCACTATTAGAAATCCCATGAATTGCAAATGTTCCCTAGAAGCTACCTATTTTTCTCAACCCTCGACCACAATCGAACTTGTGATGGTTTTACAAGGTGGATATGGTGGGATATGGGCCAGTGGTGGTGGTTTGTGGCCACCTGTGTCAGCATCGCCTTCCCAGGCGCTGTACCTTTAATTGTCCTGCTCTTTTGCAATGCGGTCTTCCTGCCTTCCTTCATTGCTCTCCTCAATACGAATTCCGCAAGTTTTCAGTGGCTCTTTTGTGTGGAGCCATTTCCTTGCGGGCAAGTACGCCTTGGGGCACAATAAAATGTTTAATAAATTGCAAAAGTGCGCCGAAAGCGCCAAAAGGAAGCATGAGTGGCAAGAGGCAGACGCTGGCCAGCAGAAAACAAGTCAACGACATACAGCCAGACACAAACATATTCTAATGAAGCTCAAGTGGAAAGCTCCAGTGACGGGCTCACATAGGCTTTTGGCAAACAGCCGACGCGTCGGGCAGAACGGGGCGTGCGGTCGGTCGGTCATTTTGGGGGCGAGGCACAGGCCATGTTTGGCTTGCGGGGCACGTAAAATGTATTGAATAATTACATTGGGCCGCCTAACGGCATACGAAATGAGCCAGAACTCGGTTTCGAACTCGAACCGGAGTCAAAGTCGAGGCCGGACGTTGGCCACGCCCACAGCTCGCACAACCCCACCTGCAGAGCCAAAAGGCCGCTCCTGTCGCCTAATGAGCGTCGCAGGCATTCGAATTTCGAAAGTTGGAAACGCCGCAGGAAATAAACTTTTTTTTTGTATTTTTTGTGCTGCAAGGGGCAGAAAGATAGAGATTGATGATGAATCCACAGAATGCATTTTGACCGAAAATTGAATTTCGTTGGAACCGAGAATCGGGAAGCGGAGGGGGGGCAGGCCGATGGCCTTTAAGTAGTGCTAAAGTATCAATCAAAATGCGTGCGCTCTCGGCACAGTCATGAAATTACATTGAAATTTTCGAATGCTCAGCCAAGGTGAAGGAGCCTCCGCGTGAAACCGAATGCCGGAGTCTGGAACTGAATCGCTCAAGAGGCATCCCAAGCAAGAGACGGGGTTACCAAATCAGAAAAAAAAAACAAAGCGAGAAAACAAAAGATGATTTATCATTACAAGAGGGAGGCAAAGCGAAAGATCTGGGGGTCTTACAAATTGGATTGCCGAAGGGGGGATCGTACAAAATTAGCTACGCGAGCAAAGGTAGAAAGACATGCAGGAATGTTATAGTCGGGAACTTGGTCTTATAACTATGCTGTTGCATCGGAAAATAAAATAGAAGTAACTCCTCTATGGATCAGTTTCTTAGTGTTCGGTTAAAGTAACAGTTGACCTCCTTAAATGTATTTGAAAGCAAAATAATAGGAGCTAGGGAATCCAGACTTACAGTAACATGCACACAACAAAATGAAAGTGATGTATTAGTGAGCTTCCTAGCAAGTGAATTTAAAAAAAACATATATTTTAATATTTAAAATTCAAAAAAGGCTTATCCTGAAGTATAACAATTTATTTAATTGCAGAGTTCGAGTTCATATCACACCTTAAGCAAACATTTTCCTATTGTTAATTGTTATTTTATTTATTGTCTAATTTCTTGAATCAAATGTTCTGAAAAGCAAAATAAATTCCTGAAGCATTTTTTCCAAAAAGCAAAACTAATTCCTATATAACAGCAAGGAATTTAGAATGTCAACGTTTAAGTTGTAATTAATTTAAATACAATTTACGAAAAATCCGAAGCCGAATTCTTTTGTAATTGCAGAACCCGAGCAAGTGCTTGCTAGGTTCTAAAAAATCCTGCATAATTTAATTGTTTTGTTGCCAGTCCTATTCAGGCTCTGCCTTTATCCTGCCAAAGGCCCAAACTTTATGCCTTGTTTTAACTCAGCCGGCTTGTTACATACATTGTTGCTTGTGGAAACAATGGTCAGGAGCATATGACACTTCTGAAAAGTTTAACGTAGGATTATTTATTTATTTATTTTTTTTTTTAATTGAATTCGAAACTTACACAATTTTAATAGATAATGTCCTCAAGTTGAAGATATACATTTAACTAGTTAATTTAAGTTATTTTAAAGCGAACTGCGAAACATAGATAGATTTTGAATAGTTTTCTAATGTTTTGAAATGGGATGTAAAAATGTATCGACTATATCGATAAAAATGTCGTTACATAAACGGGAGAAATGCTAATTTTTTTACATTTGTATCTGTTTATCAGTTTATCTATAGAGATAAAGATACAGATAGCTATAGAGCTATCTTCGGTTTTATGTTTCAACGCAAACTAGTCTCTCTGTTTTATAGATATCTGGAGCCAGCTCCCGCTCCCCTAGGGTTCATAAAATCCCGACTCAAAGTGCAGTCTTATTCATTGGCGTTAAAAATATGGAGCACTTTGATTGGTGACCTCGACCTGCTCCACTCGCAGACAAATGCATGAACATTAAGTGACCGTTAATCAGGCAAAAAACTTGGAGGAGCCTCCTCGAATCTTCGGTTCTTCGAATTTACAAATGGAACCAGTCCAAGATCAGAGCCGGCGATGGGTCACAGCTGATAAATTCATTAAATGCTCGGGGGACCCTGGGAACACGAGGAGGGACTGAGGACATGTGCAGGGGGTAGGCAATGGCAACTGAAATTTAATACATTTTTTGGGGGATGAAGATGATGATGATGATGTGGGCTCGATAGTGGCAGTTTTTGTTGCTGTTGGTGCTGCTTTTATTGATGTTGCGTGGTGTCATTGTTGATGTTGCCGATTCTTTGTTGGTGCTGCCATGCGGGGTTTCTCTCCCCCAGACCAAGGCAGACGTACAAATGAGTTTGATTTCAATTTTTTTTCTTCTTTTTGTTTGCCACCAACTATAACTGTCATCCCCATGCCCCCTGAGCGGGAGATACAATCGATGAGTGCCAGGGAAGAGTTTAATGGATGCAATGTTTCCATTAACGCCACCGATGAATCTGGCCAGTGATGTGGGGAAGGTTAATAAATTCAAAGCACTTGGAACTCCATTTTCCTATATTTAATTTCCGAGCAGAGCACAGGAGCCCTGGGCAGGTCCGCAGGACACAAAAGGAGTAGAGAAAGGCTATGGAAAAACCGTCACCCGACAGTTGAAGTCGCAGGAATTTACATATGAATGCCTGTAAGGGATTTAATGGGGGATCGGTTGGGGCTCAAAGAAGCACTCACACATGGAGTGTGGCCGGAGAAACCACTCACTCGCTTGGGGCATGGTCGTCCTCCTGCATTTGTCGGCGTCGCATTTTGCAATTGCCAGCGAAGTATTAATGGCAGCATTTGAATAACAATGCAGGCACTGTCTACCCGATTGTGCAGCTCGAATTTAAAGGATAACTAAAACGAGCCAAGATCCTTTAGTGCGGCAATTAGAGAGTTTTTTTTTTTGTATATTGAAGGGCTTGGGCTTTACAAAGATACTTTTGCTTCGGGTAAAAGATTATCAATGCTATGTTTTTGGTTAGCTTAAAGAGTATACAAAGTTATAATTGATTTATAATTTAGTAGCAATTTAGTAGATTTGTTTGATTGTCATCCAGATTGTAAGAATTAAACTCCAAGTCCCATCAATTTCAAGGGAAATGAAGAAGGCAGGAACGTTTTTTCGCGTCTGTTGTTAATGCCCACTCCTGGCTGCCTCTGGTTGGAATTTCCAGGAACCCTCCTCGGTCATTGTCAGCCCACGTAGCATAATGAGCTCAGAATTCAGAGGAACTCGGTCATCTGAGAAGAAGTTCATTAAAGACCAATCGAATCGCTGGGCTGCAGCCGTCTTTAAAATATGCAAACGTCATCCGGCTGCCGTTAATTATGGATGCATCTTGACAGGTCTCCAATGTGGGAATGTCATTACTATGACTAGGATGCCGGATTTTTAATGATTTTGGCTAACTTACACAAAATTTGTAGTCAATTTTTAATTTTAAAATGATAGTTTTCTACCATTGTGTTGGTCTTAGGAGGTCCGGGTAAGCGCTCCTCTCGCCTCTCTTTAAATTCCTTAAATCATATCGTAGCCCCCTTATACCAGGTGTCGTGGGAAAGTGCGTCGATTGCAATGAGATCTACAAGTTCCGCTATAAGACCAACAAAACTGGTTACTTCTGCGATCTCGGCGATGTCATCGATAATCATCAGCTTTCAGAGGAAGACCTCCGCAGCCCATTTAACCACCAGTTATCTGTAGGCTTCTTGGCCTTGTCGCTGATATCTACATGGTCGATATGGGTTAGTTTTACTTGGATGAGGCCAAAAGCCTAGGATTTAGAAGATCGTTACTGGAGGGAGTGAAAAACTGTCTTTCCCGTAAGCTGGTAATGCAAAGGATGGATTTGCCGCCCTCAAAGGATGTACGTTGAACTGACAAGGACGAGTTATTCTCAAATCCCGACAGGGTCTTGATTCAACAATAGGAATTATTTCAACCAACTTATCCAGGACATATACTAAAATTATCTGTGCAAACGAAGAAGTGTGATAAAATTTGTAACCACTGATGGTTGTTCAAACCCTTAGACCATTTATAGCCTGCTCTCTGAGGTCGGGAATTGCCAGAGTCCAGAGTAGGGCGACTTCGGTACGTGACTGGGAACATTATTGTTTGCTTATCTACACCTAATTGCTTCTGGCTACACTTAATAATATGCTACAGACATAGGCACAGCGTCATCGTCATCGTCATCGTCATCGCCGTCATGGCCCAGGCATCTCCACCCTCCTTGGAGAAGGGAGGGGGAGTGGTGTTCTTGGTCCCGGTCGCGTTGTTTGCTCAGCTTCCCCACTTAGCGTTGGTCGGCAGCGTTTCCATTCAGCCCGAGTTTGGCTGCACCATAAAAAGGGATTCTCGAGATTCTTTCCCCTCGGTCTTCTCTGGCTCCGCTCCCCTGGCTATTGTGTTCTAGCAAAGGCAGAGAGATGAGATTCGGTCCCGGGTCCGTGGCTATTTGTTTGCTAGTCCATCCGTCCGTCCGTCCATCGTCGTGTTTTCTTGCCTCGTTCTTTGCGCTTTTTCAATTTGGTGGAATGAAAAATTTCATTGGAATTGGTTTTTATTGTGGGGGTTCTGATGGATTTCTTTTTTTTTCGGTAGGTACAAATTGTGTGACGCTAATGGAGCATGCGGGGGTCTTTGATTTTCGGGTGAAAGACGTAGGGAAGTGTCTCTTGAGTTGAGTGTTTAAAGGTAATTAAGACGCATTTGTCTCATAAACTTCCAGTAGGGATACCCCTCCTTCTTGGAAATGGTAAGTTTTTGGTAGGAATACAATCATATTTTCCGAATAGCCACAAGGTTTACTCTCTTCTCCTTCTCTCCATTGTAATCGAAGCTGCAGCCTCATTTTTCTATGTCTCTGCCACTCTTCTATTTCCAATTTCTCCCTGACATTTCCATCCATTTCCCTGCCATCTATCTTGAGTGCTAATTGTTACGAATTTTCCACCACCCCCCCAGTGGAGATGAAGAAGCAGGGGATGCTTTCAATGGCTGCAAACAGTTTGCTCAGACAGAGAGGAGGGAAGCTGAATAGGGAGTGGGGGGAAATTCCTTCTTCTCTGCGTTCGTCGCAATGTGACAATTGCTAATTTAGCCGGGGCTGCAATGGGGGGGCGTGGCCCAGGAAGTTCGTGACTCGACCGACTTGCAGCAGCCTCTGGGAAAATCAATTGAAGAGCAGAGCAGGGCGGCTGGTCTATGAACAATAATCAGGCTAATAAACATTTCATTCACAGGCCTCATTGAGCCGGGGCCAATCATAACAACAGCAGGAACGCAGTCGCTGTCTGCTGCACATGCCGAATGCTGAATAGGATCCGTGGAACAAAGGGCCTCGAGGCAACATATGGGGGCTTTCGTTTTCATTGCTCGATGGCTGCTGTCATAATCCCAAGACTCCCTCCTCAACTCAAACCGGAAGTGATTGTTTTTCCTATTTTTGGTTTCTTCTATTGCCCCATTTAGATATGACCCTTAGGGACGTGCTTATTCTAATAATAAACTTAAAAACATACAATTAATTGTTTATACTTATCAAGTTGGGCAGAGACCTAGTGCAACTTCATTCGTTTCGACGAGTTCACCTACCTGCAAGAGAGAAAAAGGCATTGGTTCAGTTTGTTGCCATAAAAAATAGGAAAAAGTAATAATAATAAAGAGAGAACTCGCTTGAAAATCCATCCAGACATCTGCACGTAGCAATCAAAACAAGAACAATAGAACACTCTTTTATATTTACCCCGAAAACTGGTTAATCCCACGCAAGCTCTAACCATAAACCCAGTCAAATGGAGCCGATCTCAGCCCAAGCCACACAGAAATGAAAATTGCAGCCAAAAATAAGTCTAGATAACAACTGCAGATATCGGGGCGGACCCAGATATAACGACAGTAACGTAGTCAGCGTCAACGGTAGTAACATTAACCGCCGGAATAGTACGCACACCACCAAATGTGGGTTCCAAACGTAAGTAAAACGATTCCCATTAATGCAATAGGAACGGGGAGAGGTGCCAGGAGGAGAGGTGCAGTGGGAGAAATGTTTTAGGTTTGGAGCTGATAGGGGTTTATTTTTAAATCTTTAGTTTCTGATGAATTATTTTAATATCGCATATGAAAATATCTTACTTTTTGATTCTAATTTTAGTTTTTAGTAAACAAGTCTCTTCCGAAAAGATTCTACCTTTACTGTTTAAGCCCCTGATATATATTTTACCAAAAATGTATCTACCAGATAAATGTGTGCTTATACGACACGTTTGTCTATCCTCCTGAAATTCATCCGAACGAAAAACACTAACAGAATGCAGCTTAGCACCGATTTGTGCTGTAAAACTTCCTAAAACAGCTCTCAACTTGTTTTGCTATCTAGAAAATAACTTGGCAGTAGGTTTAAGTCCTTGTTAATGCTAGTTCTCACAATTAAAGGGACATACAAAAAATTGTTCTTAGCAGGAACTTTATCTGTCCGCAAGATTTTAGCACAGGCTAGAGCTCACCCTCAAAACTAAACCTTTATAGCCACCTTAAAAGAAATTTTTAAAAAGTCTCTAGCTGTATTTCAGGTGTTTTTTTTCCAGTGTACAAAGGGGTAAACAAGGCAAAGCAAGAGGAAACAGGAAGGTTAAAGAGCAGCGGCCAGCTGCAATGGAAAAATCCAATTAAAGGCTATGCAACTAAATAACCATATAGATGGGATTAAAAGTTTACAAAGGTCAACAAACAATAACATCTGCAAAAAGGGAAACCGTAAAAATGCAAATATAATTGTACGTTAAGTTTGAAATACCCTTATATATTATTTAAGAGTTTCTTAGTGTTTTAAGAAATTTAATGTGAACATTTTATTGTCTGTGCTTTATTTCTATATTTTCCTTATCAGTTTGTAGTTTTTTAGTTACTACTATTTGTAAATCAAAAACCGCAGTCAATGCTCCGTAATTTAATATTAAGTTTAGCATTTTATGCAAGCTTAATTTGTTAAAATAAAAAAAAAAAACAAATATCAGCTTCGTATTCAATAATGGCATTAATCAATTAATAACCCAATATACCCTTTTAGAAAGGGCTTCAACAATTGCATATCCAATAAGGCCTCGCAAGGCAACCACACCAGTTGCCAAAACTCCCACGATGACCAACTCTACACTGAGCGAACGCTCTCGTGCTGCCCCTTTCAACCCTTGAGAGTGACTGTAGCCGAGGCTAACCCTGTCGAACGGTCCATCGGCCTACAACAATAACCATTTCTGAAGGGTTAACACGTGGTCCACGCACATATCCATCTGAACACATCCACTTGCCTGCTCTGGCATGGGCTTAGCTTCTTCCCCTGGTCCTGGTCCTGGTCCCAACTCGACTTGGGCATTTTGTATATTCAATTACTGCCCCGCTGCCGTGTCGAACATTTCCGCTAGTTGCGGCTTAAAACAGGATGCGCTGGGGGTTCGCTCCCGTCCACCCACTTGTTTGAATTTCTAATGCAATTTGCGGCTGCAGCGCTTTTGTTGCCACTGCCCTGCCCTGCTCCCCAAAATGTGTGGCGTGGCGTGGCGTGGCGTGTCGTGTCCATTAGCACCTCAACACTCATAATACATATTCATTAATGCCCCCGCATGCTCCACTTCCCCGCAAGTCCGCCTGTTTTGAGGAAGGGGTTTAATTAACCTCCGTGGGGAGGACTCCGTATCCGGAGTCAATCTCTTTAACTTTTGTGTCTGTGACTGTGTCTGTGTCTGGTATCTGTAATAGATACATTTCTCCCGCCCGCCCATAGCTTTTCTTATCCTTCCACCTGTATCCGTTGAGTAGCCGCAAAATGCTCTCATTCATTAGACACCGGGCATCGTGAGGCGTAGTGTTAGGAACAAGTGTAACTTGATTGACTATTGTAATTGTTGTGCATCCCTTTGGGCATCAATTGTAATGTTTATGCGTTGAAGTTGATGAATTAATGAAGAGCTTAAGGGGTGATCTAAATTGTAAATCTGGCACAGGGACAGATAGGGCTAGATCCTTATGCAAAATGCATGTGATTTGTTGTTGCAAGCTCCAGATTGCTGCAGCATTTTTTCAGCTTCTCTAAGGATTTCAAGTTCTACGTATCTAAATTTTTCCTGCAAAGACGATATTAACTTGCCACATATTACATAGAAAGCTTTTCACTACAAATTCATGGCATTCAACATTTTTAGAAGATGATTCCCCCAATTTTACATCGCATAAACCCCGTAGATAGTCCTTTTCTGATTTGCTCCTTGTCCATCTTGCACATTAGTTAAGGCCTGCGGCTACAGCACCAACAAACAACTTTGAAACACAACAAAACACTTAAGGGCAACACTTTTAATTTTGCATTGCAGAATGAGTAGGGCCTGCCTCACCCTTTTTTGGGCGCTAGTTGGGGGCGAACTTGAAACTGATGCCCGGCACGTGGACTGGAGAAGAACATGACGCCCTCAGTGAGCAGGCACAAAAGACAGACAGCACTGACAGCCAAAAAAGAAAACAAAAAAAAGAAGAAAGATAGGTATGGGTGCTGCTGTTCGGCACTATTTAAATGCGATTTTCAGGGGCGCCGCCGCAAGGGGTTGACGGGGTGAGCGGCGCCCTGAGCAGCCGGCACGCGCACAAATTAGTGAGCAGCAGATATGAAAAGCTGGGCTCGTGCCACTCACTCACTCACTCGCACTGCCGGCAACAACAACAATGGGATTGCGTATAATCAAAAATTAACATAACAATACAGCGAGCTGAGCAGCAGCCACCGAGGAGGGGGCAGGCAGAGTGTGTGTGTTGCCACGCCGACATAAAAACAGAGGAATATCGAGATGAATTCGCATGGCAGGAACTTAAAGCTGGCCCAGGTCTTCGATTCCGACCCGACCGAGCCCATAATGAAAGGGTAAGACCCAGGCCAGGCCAGGCCAGGCACTGGGAATGCGATTCGATCGGAGCAGGGGTAAGAGATTTCGAGGAATACAGAGGGGGAAGCCAGCCATCCCAGGCGAGGCCTTTAACCGGGGCGAGCGAACCAGCAAAGCGGTCTGGCTTTATATATCCTGAAGAACACAGAAAGAAATCTTAACGAATATGACTTTCTGATAATTTACGATTTTTCATAAATTTTAGATTTAAATTATGACAAATCATAGGCTTTCCTTATGAGTAACTACCAGATAAACTTCTTATACAAGAAAATTGGGTTTCTATCCGCGTGTAATTTATCTTTACGGGAAAAGGAAATATAACAGGGGGTTATTGGGTTCTATATTTTGCTGTAAATCAAGCACAACACTTTCCAATTAAAACTGCTATAAAGAAGACTTGTTTTTCCCAATCGAAAAAGACTTGACTTAAGGTGATACAGTATTTATTTTCTTAGCAGGGAGTTAATCTGTCGGTTAAATTTTAACAGTGAGTAAAGCAGTTGGTCCCTTCTCAATCTCACATCTAAAATCCATAAGCTAATTATCAAAAGTGCCACAAAAATACCTACGAATTTTAAATAAATTTAAAGGGTGCCTAAACATGAATAAAAAGAGTTTATAATAAAATGTTTTATATTTTTGTACAGAGTTTTGTTTATAATTATATTTAGAAAAAAATCCGAAGAAATTTACAATATATTATATATTTTTTCAGAATCCTCCCCGATTCTTCTACCCGATCCTTAACTAAATTAAAGTAGTCAATGATTCTCTCAGTGCATATACGCACACAGCCTAGAAGGCAAGGCAGTCTGAGCTAGAGAGTGAGAGGGAGACAGAGGCCATAGACAGGCACGCATACATCCGCACAATTCGATAAAGAAAATTCCCAGCGGGCACTTAATTTACTGCTTGGCGTTCCATTTCGTGTCCATTTCCCAAGCGTTCTCATCACGCGGCGGTGCATATGCACTGTTGCCACTCTTCTCCAGCTCTCGAGGATCTTGTTGAGGTTCAAAACAAACTCTTTAAGCCTTAATTATATTGAAATATATCCTATGAATTTTATATTAATTTAGGATGAGGAAAATATTTAGATAAATCTGAAATGTAATTGATTCTATAATTTTATTCATATTCATTCGATCCTTGCACTGCTTTTCTAAATTATATTTGCCAAACTAACTATTGAACTGACTTTTCACCCTTTAACCGTCACCCATCACTTACCTGGGCAAGCATTATTAATAATAATAGTAATAATAGTGTGCCAAATGCTTATAGCAGAGGGTGCTTTCAGGGGCTCGTTCAGGGTTTCAACCCTCAACTTCAGCTTCAAGTTGAACGCGCGTCTTTGTTTAACTTTTTAAAATATTTGAGTTACTCGAGGAATGCTTCCCTTTTTAATCATTTGTTGTTTTTTTTATATTTTTAAGGATGCTTAGGGCTCTTTATTGGGCTCCTGGCACGAAATGACAGTGATCTATACGCGCGTGTTTGCGGAATTTCTACGGCCTGAAGAGGGTTGGAAATACGAGTAGAAGGACAGGCTGGGTAGTGGGAAATGATATATGTGTGTATGTTCATATGTATGTATCACAAATATCAAAAAACTAAGGATAATAGATTTAGATTTATCAGTTTACAGTTCCTTTAATATGTTTGTATCAGATTTCAATTATCGGAAATCAGTTATCAGTTTTTAAGGGGTACTAAAAATATATTTTGCATATAAAGTTGTATTTAAATTTTATTAAATTTATATGTTTGGTTACTTAAGTCTTATCTTGGCCAAACATATAAATTTAATAAAATTTAAATACAACTTAAGCTTAGCTCCTAAAGAGTAACTAGCTTGCTGTGTTGTTTATATTCTATACCTTCTCAAGTCTAAAACCAGAACCCTTGCTTCAAACAGGACATGGGATATACTTTAAAAAGTCAATAATATCCGCTTTAATGCCTAGAAAACTTGTGAAATTAGCAAATCCTTTCAGGCCTGTTTAAAAACCAAGATCTTTGGTAGGAGAATCCCCCTTGAAGAGCTTACGCATGCGGCAGCCTAATCCTATTCCGTCCTGCCACTCTTTGAACTGCTCTTCCACATCAATGGCTCCAGAATAGGAGATGAGATGAGGTGGTAATGGTAGGTGGTGCTGGCTAGAAGGCGCTTCTGTTTTCATTCATTCATCTCACTCGAGACAAAATCAAAATTCAACTAATTTGCATTTTCGATTTGCATATTTACACAAAATCCATCCAGCCTATCGTTGAGTGCAGTCCGTCCGCATCTCCCCCATTCACCGCCAGCTGCATGCAAATGTTCTGTCATTGAAATTAAATTGATTGCAAATACTGAAGATTGACTTGAAGTGGGGATAGCCGATAAAGATGCAGATCCCTCGGCTGGCTCCATGTTGATTTTTGATAACTTCCCGACACTGCATGTCCCCGCCCTTCAAAGTCAAAGTCAGGGCCCCGTAATTGCAGTTTGTGTACCGAAAAGGGTTGCTTTGGCTGCAATTGTGCCAAATGCCATTAATGAAAATCACAAACACAGACCCTCACAACGGGCCGCACCCTTAACCCCTGGCACATGGCACGAAAATGCCACCCTAATTTGAAATTAAGCAGCCTTCCGGGGGGGAGGAGGAGGACGGAGTTAAAGGGAGTGCAAAATGCATTACACAAGATGCGTTAATGGAAATTCAAATTGAAAGGGGGAAGGAGAGAGGCCACTCGGCGAGGAACCTCTTCAGGTCTTTCGAGCAGGGTCAAAGTTAAACAGAAGAATCATTTCGAGTCCGAAAGTTGGACTTGAACTGTTTAATAAACTTTATTCTCGCTCCAAGTTTCATAAAAGTTTTGCACAAATTTCGTAAATTGGCACAGCCCAAATCAGTTGCGAAAAAAGTTGATTGAACAGTTTATCAAGCGCCCAGTCAGCGAAAGGTAAACATCTGGGATGGGTTTAGGGTGCTCATGTCATGAGGGAGCCAAGGAAATGACAGCCCAACCCCTGGATCGACAGTATTTACTTTGCCGGGATTTACCCAGCAGTCGTCTTGTGCACCCCCCAGGTTGCTGCTCAAAATCCATCTAAACAAATTGGAAAATTTTATAAAAATTGGTTTATGATGTCGACATTTGTACGGCATCCGGAAGTTGCCAGGCAAATACTCTTGGCTGAAATCAAAACCGAACAACAGGCGAATGGGAAAAGTGCAGCGAAGCGTTGAAGCGGGCTCCGGAGGATGGGGACTAAGCCAGCCAGGTGCCAAGGGGTTTGCCTCGTTGGTGACAGTTCCTAAAGTTCCTTCCAACAGGTGCCAACGCAGGGTTGGGTCTGTTGATGGCGCCATCAATAACAAGCTGACAGTGACACTGGCAAGTGGATGAACGAAACAAATCAATAAGCTGGAGATGGAGCTGGAGATGGAGATGGTGTCCGGAGATGGAGCCAAGTGTCAAAGGGATTCAAAGAGCTCAATTCGGTTGAATGATTTAGGGGAGAGGAGAGAAACTTCCTTCAGCACCTGCGACTCCTAGCTGATTACTGGACAAAAGCCATAACGGAAATTAATATCACTTTTATTTCCAGTTAAACTTAATTCCGCAATATAAATCCAATCTAAAAGCTTTAAATTACGCCAGCCGACGGCAAGTCCCCCGTCATTAAATTGATAAATAACCAAAACTTTGCTCATAATCGCCAAAGCAGGGAGCTTGTCTTGAAGGAAGCCACCAAGTTGGGGTCGGGCAAGGCAAGCAAAATGGCAGTAAAGTTGAGCATTTATCAAGGACCAACAGTGGCAAGGAGGTTCTCCTTCTAGTGTATACATAGATACTGAAAATGCTAGCTTTAACCATTTTGTGGGTGTCCGGCCGGAGGAGGTGATGTTAGGTCTACGGCCGGATGGTGATCCATTTAAATTCCGCACATAAATTAACGCACCCGCCTGCCTATATCTCACATATGTCGGCAGCCAGTCAACTATGGCCACCAACTCCCGCTCCTGCTCCTGCTCCATTTCCCGGTGCAACTCCGTGCCTGGTCTTCATCCTGATTGCGGTCCATCCTCCCAGCGGACTCTGCATCCGTTTGCCGCCTCATTGGGCGGATCGTTTGAGTGACTGACTGGACGACATATTGATGTATTGGCTGCGTGCATTGAATGACTGTCCTGGCCAAATCATGTCGCCGCCCAAATGTTACTAATATCAACAGCCAACACCCCGGTCACCTGAGCTCCTTCTCCCTCCGGTCGCAGCCTCCGGTGGCTGCTTCATTACTTTAAATGCTTTACACGTACAGCATTTAGGCTTGCGGCTCGAGGGGTGTGGCAGCGGCAGGAAGCGGCGGCAGACAGCAGACAGGCCGTGGAGGTCTTGTTATTTTACTTTTTTTTTTTTTGGCAATTCGGCCGGGGTGCGAGGGCAGACACAAGCGTTCCATTGATGCAGCGGACGCACGGCAAACGCATTTCGCACGCAATTCAATCTATTTCCCTTTGTCAGGAGCAATCTCTTTGTCACGGACTGCGAGTGCGACTGATGAGAATGGATGATGTCGCCGAAGTTCCCGTTTCCCGCTTTATCTTTTACCTACGATCCCTGATTCAAAGAGAACAACGGGAAAATGCAGAGAAGAGGCGTTGGGGATGGTGGAAATGTCACTATTCACTGCTGATTACAATAGTGCCACATATTGCTTTTATGGCACAAGTGATCCGAAAAGTGCGACACATGTTGATGACTAAGAATCAGCATAAAAGTTGCCATTAAAATTGGTCTTGCTTCAGGATAAATGGAGGTAACATAAAAAAACAATAAATTGTATACCGAGTGCCTCAAAATGAGGCAAACAGCTTATTAAAAATCATTTATAAAATCCTAAAAGCATGTTTACTTGTCACTTGAAGAGACCCTACAAAAGAAAATCTGGATGGTTCATAGAATATAATGCAACCTAGGATCCGTTTTTACTCGTTCTGTTATAAATCCTAATTTATCCGAACGAAAAAGGCTAACCAGGTTCTAATAAGCACTTAAGAGTACCCTAAATCGCAAGAACACAAAATATAATCCACTCATATCAGCTACATAGCTTAATTTTTCTTAAAAAATTTGGATTCAGAGAACACCTATTATTTACCAAGTCGAAAAAGACTTGACAGGGACTCCGCTTTCTTACAATAAACAACCAAATTTTCTTAGCAGGCACTTTATTTATACGTTAAATTGTAACAATGAGGGCCCAAAGCTTTTGCTGTTTTATTTTGATATATAAAACTACCAACGCTACTTTTGAATACATCTTGTTTCTTTTGTAATCTTACTTGCTACTTCTTTAATTCATTTGAAACCGAGGTTTCCCATGGAAGTTGACGTCTGTTATACGCCAAATCAAATTACTCCACTTACTGTTGTCAAAAGAAATGTGTGTGTGAGTTCTGTTGCCGGGACTGTGACACCCCTCGTTTCTTGTTCCTGAAGCACCCTTCTGTGCTGACATCGCAAAAGTTCTTCCCCCCGCTTGGCTGTCAGCTAACCCCCCCCTTTACGACTGTTACCACGAAAGATTTCCTGTTGGCATAACTCTCTCTCAACGAAATTAAAGACTTTCAATCAGAATGGCTTTATGTGTTGTGTAAGTTGCTTGCCACTTAAGACTGAGCCAGACTTTGGTGGTAGAACTATAAAAAAGTGTTACAAGGACAATTAAGTTTTTATGAAGCACTTCCGCTAGGTGGCGCTAACGAGTCAGGAAAGTAAACAAAGCAAGGATATATGAAGCACACATGCACAAGGATACTTTGACCTGTTCGGGAGTCAAGCGGAAAACAGAGCGAAAGAAAAGGGTTGAGCAAGGGGTAGAATATAAAATAGGTATGTGCTCTTCTGTTTGTATTTAAATACATTTTAATTAGTATTTATTGTTTTCGTAGACTTACTGGGGCCAGGCTGTAGCAATTAAAAAGCAAACGCCAACATGACCCCTTCTGTGGCACTCAACACTTGCCAAATTAGACATGCAACGATAGTGACAGCAGCTAGAAGGGGTTTAGCTTACACACACACATGCTCAGCAAACAATGGCCCCCCCGCCAGAGACAGCTTATCCCACCCGCCGGGGGGGAAAATCCCAATCAGAGCTGCTTCTTTTTCGGCCTCTCCTTCGGCGGGGCAATTAACTGCGCTTTGATTAACTCTCCACGCAGCCCGTTGACAAGGACGACGACAGCGCCTCCCACCAAGCACCCTCTGAATCCGGAACTGCAGCAACAGCAGACGGTGCTTAGCCGCTGTCTGTTAGCTAACAGCTGTCAATTACAGCCGCGCCTGCTTAGACGCTGTAAGGGCGGCGCTGTGACAGTCCTTTGCCATGTCGGTCTTCCGGAATCCGGAATCCTGAGCCCTCGGCAAGCCCAGCCGAAGTCCTAGCCCGAGGCTTGGCACGGAGGTTTCAAGCTATAGCGAACACAGAGAGAAACTAGTGGGGTCCACGGAGGGTTATGAAATGTTATGACATGAGAATTGAGTTGGAGATGGGAGTGTTTTTACCATAATTGCTATATATTGTGACTGTTAAACTACTTAGTTTCCCGTTGCCTGTCTTTAAGGTAAAAATTATATAACTTTTAAAGTATAAACTGCTGTATAAACATAGTAGAAATACAGTATTATATAGGAAGATATTTTG
Organism: Drosophila ogumai; assembly: GCA_018904815.1. NCBI lineage: Eukaryota > Metazoa > Arthropoda > Insecta > Diptera > Drosophilidae > Drosophila > Drosophila ogumai. Next base: position 35,686 of record JAEIIJ010006059.1, read on the forward strand.
TGTGTAATGAAAATAGTAAAATTTGAAAATAAATTAAACAGATATCGAAAGCAAATCGAAAAGAAAGAAATCGAAGACTTTTTTGATAGTTGGCAAGCCAACAAAAAAAATGTATAGAAAATTTAAACAAGTTAAGAAAAATAAAGATTTAAACCTCTTTAACTATAGATAAATATTTAATCTTTAATTTCAAAGAAATAAAGAATGTTTTTTGTCTACAAAACTATGAATAAATTTGGAAGAACTGCGATCTTAATCTCCTATACTTTAGTTAAAAGTTTAATCTTGAATTTCTTCTTCTTCTTGAATAATTAATTTAAAAAAAGTTTCAGTCACTATTTAAATTCCATTAAATTCTCTAATTGTGGTTAGAACTTTCTGCTGTGTATCCATCGCCTATTGGCGGTAATTAAAGTGCACGTTGTGCTGTGGACTTGGCTTGTGCCATCGACTGGCACTTTATTAAGCTCTCTCTTTCTTGCCAACTTCCGTTGGCGCTCAACGGATATGTCGCTTTGGGTTGTACTCTGATAAGTTATGACACTTTTAGCACCCACTGTGCGGCGTGGGAGTGCGTGTGCCAAAGTCTTGCTGTGTGTATGTGTGAGCCACCCCTTTGTGTTTTGGCCACAAGAAGTTCATTGAAGCGCATAATCGCATGTTAAATGTGTTGTAATTAAAATATTAATTTCTTCGTTATGGGTCCTTTCTCGTCAGCTTGCACCCTCTCCTGCTTCTAGATTTTTCATTGCTTGTATTTCCCACTCCCTCGATCCCCCCTCAACGTTGTAATCAGCTTCAGGGAAACCATAACCATCAGTCAATGACATTATCGTCTTGGTTGTCGTCGTCAACGTCTGCTGCCTTGTGGTTTTTAGGCTGTTGTGTAATTATAGTTTCCAACATTTCTTGGCTAACTTATTATTGAGAATTTTAGAAGGGTTTTGTTTTGAGAAAGCAGCAAATAAAACACTAATAAGTCTTGTGAAAATAGCTCGGGAAGTATGGTTAAAAAATATTTAAAAGTAAAATATTGGGAAAGAAAGATGGGTATGTTGTTTGGGAATATAAAAGAGTCAAGAAGTTAAGACTTTAATATTGAGGGTCCCTTTGGGTTCCCGTTCAATTTGTTTGCCCTTTTCCATTATCAATTTTATTAAAAACCCTGAATAATGGAATTAAAAACTCACTTAACTAGACTGTTTGCTTTAGATCCATTACGCAACCCAATAGGGCACAGGCATAGCACCCAGACACTAACAAAAAACGATTATTACTTAGTCAGAGTCCTTACTCCACCGAATGGCCAGTGCAACCACCCGATCTTTGGCTGGCAAACTGCGGTGTTGTAATCGGATATAATTCCTGGTCTCCAGAGAGCAGCCTGCCCGGAGGCCAAGTTCCCTGTTAAAAAATAAATAAAGACAAAGGCAGGCCTCTGTTACTGGCCATGGCAACTAAGCCATCATCGGCCATGGACTTTCACATTTGATTTACAAAAAATGAATAGGGAAAAAACATTATACAACAAACGAAACGAAACGAAACGAAATTTCCTGGGCCCCAAGTGACACCCGCAGCCAGCCGATAAAAGGGGGCCAAAGTCGATGGGGTTGGGTGTTATAAACAAAAAATTAAGCGCATACGTGAGCTGCATGCGAGTCCTGTCTGTGCTTGCTGTCTGGTCTTTGCTGGTCCCGTCGGTTTTTGCTCATTACGAGCGCCATATAGAAAAAGGAAAAGCCAAGAAAAACGCTCGGAACTACCCTCGTGCGAGTGTGTTATTTGTTATTAAACGAATCCCCGTATCGGATTCAGGCCGGCAAACGGTCTGTCTGGACTGAAACGGGTCGTCATCCGTGCGTTTGCTGGCATTTTGTAATCGAGACTGACCGCAATTTTATTTTATACCTGACGTCGTTTGGCACTAGTCCTCATTAGCGTCAGTTAAAGAGGTTTCCCCCAGTAAAGAGTTTGCCAGTTCACGGTGTCAATAGAAAAGAGATGACACCTCTACATCACATTTTTGTGACATCCTGCCTTGGCCCTGGCTGGTAACTTCATTTATCTAATTGTCCTGGGAGCCAGCGCAGTGGCGAAACAAAAATTGCATTTCAATTCAATTCCTGATGCTTATCCGGGGCTCTGGCTGTTGCCAGGACAACCCCCACGAAGCCGGAGCGTAGCAAAAGGAAAGCCAAATCCATTTTCCCGCTTTATCCACTCAAGAGTTTGGGCCCACTAACAAATGGCTTTCATTTCACTTGCCGACTTGCGGCAGATAAGCCGGCAACCCCCCTTGCCCGTCTCGGATCAAATGGAAATATTAGTAGACCAGGAAACTAGACGACGACGACGACGACGAGTCCGGGACCCTTGCGCCTGGCTTCGATTTCGTTGCACGTGACCAAATTATTTCCCCTTGCGGTGTACACTTATACATATCCCAGGACGAATGCCTTTGGATTCCTCATTGGAGCTGCCGAGCAATTAGCCTTTCGAGCCGTATTCTTACTGGGAATTGCTCCTGGATTTAATCAAAATCAACCGCCTGATTCTTTTTGTGTACTCTCTTGCTTGCGCTTATATAAATTATGTTAATGGCAATTTGTCGCTATTTTGGCCATTGCCTTGTTAACTGTCAGAGTCTTGCCGTCATAGATATATGGGCCCTTATGTGGGTTAATGAATATAAATGTCTTCATGAGCAGTTCGCCGAGATTGCTACCTCAGGGGGAACCGTGGATACCTAGGGGGAAAAACAAGTTGCCATGCTGAATATATATCGATTGGCCTTTGATCCATGGCTTTTACACCTAAGAAAGCTGTCATGAGGAGCTCTGTCTTTCATTTAGAATTTTATATGGTTTAATGTTGGTTCCAAGGAATTGATTAAAGGTTTATGCCCTACGTAATTTTATTTTGTTTTGCTTTATCTATAATATATTTTATATATATTAGTTCTAAAAATGTTTAGAAGACATCATTCAATAGTCCTGCAAGAATTTGTATAATTTTTGCTTTTGTTAAAGCCTTCACCCTATAGATTCAGATATCTAAAAAGGATCTGCTGCATTTTTAAGAGTAAAGACTCATCTGAAGTGTGCTTTACCATTTGTCAATTTCATTAAAGTTTTAATAAAAATCATACCCTCATATTATCCTTTCATTCGATGTTGATTTTATCTGCAAATTAAAATAAAAATGCCTCTCTATTAATCACTTTATCCCTAGAGCTAACCCATTCTTCGAAAAAATCAAACGAAAGATATATAACAAACAGCTGCTTGATCCCTATATTAATGCCGACCCTCTTGGCAACCAAATAAAGATTGGGATCGGCAGTAATGATCCTATATAGAAGCCACCACCCATGAACGCTGCTTGGAAATATTCCAAAGAAGGGAAGCAGCTAATCCTTTCCAAGTACACGCATGAAAAGTGCCACATGCTGTGTGCAGAAAATGCAACATTTGTGTCCAAGGCCAACGGAGAGTAGTTGTTGCACGTGCTGGGATATTGGTGGTGCGTCCACTGGTGGTGGTGGTTCAGGATGAAATAAGAGTCTCGTGGAAACAGCCGCGTGCACTATAACTCAAAATAATTTGGGCAAACAGTTCAAGTGCTTCGGACTTGGGTTAGGGGACACGTGCAGGTCCTAATCCCTAAATTATGTCGGGAAATGTGTTGGCTGGAAAGGTAAGGATGGACCCGAACCAGCTGGGCAAGGTTACCTGCAACGAGAAGAAAGAGAAAACAAAAAGGTTTTTTAATTAAATCCCTCGCAATAAAACACATAAAATTTGTGTACTTTAATGTGCTGGACATGTGTGTCCAGGAATGAGGACAGGACCCGCGTCCCGACCGAGCCAATTAGGAATCATAAATCCGTGGCACAAACTTTTTTTGGCCAGCCACCACATTGCAGGAAGCATTGGACATAAAAACAGTCATGGGTCCGGATGGACAACAAAACACAGACTCAAATTGTTTGACAATTAAAAAGGGAGCAATCAAAACCATTGAAAAAACCCGGCAGCAGTCCAATGCCATTCGTATACAAAAGTATTACACTGTGGCGGGTTCTTAATCAACAGGGATCCAAATGCGTCGAATTGGGGAGCAAAATAAGCGAGAAACGGGGCCCCAAATAAAAATGTAAATATTAATAAGCGTCAATATGCATTCAACCAAGGCAGAATCCTGCCCAGCTCGGGGAAGGAGCCAGCAAAATTCAGGCAAACAAGCGAGCAAACAAACGCAAACGCCGCAGTCATGGCCTGTATCTCCTCCTCCTACTCCTCCTTCCACCGCCCACCGCCCACCGCAGTCCCAATCCGACCAGAACCGCACACGGGAACAGCAAGGAAAACATTCAGTCAGACGCCGCGACCGAAGGGGAGATGCTAATCTCCCACCCACCCTTTTGACCCAGCCACCCCCAGGCCATCCCTCCGCAGCCACTACTGCCTGACGCCGTGCCCGAAGCCGAAGCCGAACCAGAACCGAACCCGAGTGCCGTCGTTTGCCACTCGAAAGGACTCGGACGGAGTCGGACCGAACGCTAATGTGAGACTAAATGCGAGCCGGAGACCAAAACCGATTTCCGCCGCGGGGCAAATGGGTTCGAGTGTGGCTACAGTGGGTTAGGCATAAGGAAGACAGAAATCGGGGTTTTCAAAATTTAAAAAAAGGTGAGAAAAAAATCTGAGTTTCGGTGTTGATTTTGCCAAAAATATGCTCATATTTTTTTATATAGCTTAAAGTGGCTATGCTTTATAAATTAAAGTGTTTAATAGAGTCTATTGCAAGATTATACTTCTAATAAACATTTTTATGATTATATTTCTTGATACTTGAATTTTTTATTTTTTTAATCTTCTGTAAACAATAAGGAATGAAAATATTTCAAGGTTCAAACGAAATCTTTAATAAATAAACCAGTGTCATAACAGCATAATCAAATAAAAAAGGCTTTATTTAAAGAGGTCCTTATGAATGCTACTTTTTTTAAGCATATGATAGTCCTCAGATTTTCTGATTAATATAATTCCTTTTTTGAATAATAAATAATGATTTAAGGAACTAAATTATGCTCGCTTCTGTATTATTTTGAATCTGTTTCACAACGTAAATCATTTTGATACTCATTGAAATGTGTTTTGTTAAATGTAGGTACATAAGAAGACAAAATTGTGATATCTTATCGTATTTAAAGATCCCAAAGTCAAAATAGACATAATTTAGCTGAACTCTAAATAAAGGAAGTATATAGAAACCCATCATCTCTCCTTACCATACTGCCGGTTCCGTTCCGCTCTCATCCCTTCGAGTTCCACTGTGGGGGAAAGGCTCACTGCTTTTTTACGCCCAAGCCCTTTCTACTCACGCTCACATCATACCAACCCCCTGGAAGACCCAATCAACCGCCCCTTGCCTTCACATCACCATCAAGTCATGGACTTTTATGAAATGGAACTTTCAACACCGGAAGCAGCGTGTTGCATGTATTTATGTAGATATTAGCGCAGCGCCCCCGTCCCGTCACCCCTGGCTCTATTGAAAACATTGCTCCTGGCCAAAAACCGAACCATGTGTCCCCTTTGCCCCCCTGTTGTTATTTTTTTATAAGCGCGACTATAAACCAGATTTCCAGGGCACCGCACCCCCTTTCATCGATGGTCCTGGCCTGCCAGGGGCGAGACACAGGGGCTAGTCAAATTAAGGTCCGTGTTTTTTTGTGTGCGGGTAGGAAAAGAAGGAAAATAACGAATCAGGAAGGTTTTTCCTTGGCCATTCAGTGAAATTATGCATTCATAGACTATCCAGCAGTGGAAATTCTGTTGGCCAAAGGAGTAGAAAAACGGTGAAAAATCGTTTAGGTTGACTTGATTAAACTTCGGCTGGTTTGGTCGGGGATTCAACTCTTCAGAGTAAACACGAAAGAAAGGATCTTTGAGTGTTTGTGTTTCTTTAAGAAGATTTCCTCAATGCAACGGTCTACTACTTCATGGTGACCTCTGGCCCTCAAGCTGAGGTGGTCCAAGCAAACAGGCTTCTGGTCGGCTGAGAGTCCTTCGTTTACTTGCCGGCTGGATAGCTCGTGCCGGGATGCTAACCCTGAGCCTTTAATCAAATGCATTGCACACCCCATCGGGGATAATCCTGGCCTTCCAGGCCATAACAAGTTATTATTATTGACCGTTGTCCTGGCTGCATGTTGTTTCCCTTAAAAAGTGTCACGTGGAGGACTCCCTACCTACTTGACAGCCCCCGTTCGTCCTGATGCATCATGCATCAGCAACATCAATGAGATGTGTGTAAGCCTTTGACTTGCCCGGGGGTTGCCGCTCGAAACCTGTTTGATCGGAACCCGTTCTCAAGGTTTCCCTGGCCACTGTCCACTACTCTGGCCATAGGGGCAGAAAATCTCAATGAGAGCAGGGAACAAAGAACCGAGTGTGTCGCGTGTTCCATCATATTTCAGAGGAGTGGTTGGAAAACGGTAAACGATTTCACGATAACATCTGCGGCGGTGTTGCGATTCAAAAAACGAGGGTTGCCCATTGCATAATTATGCCATTGTCCAATGAAGTTCGCAATGCTGCTGCCGATATAATCTAATTTGCCCAGTCCTGGAGCAACCTTTTAGGGTTCCGGGGTTGGTTTTTATGACATTCAGGAAGTCGGCCTATTGACCCAGAAGATTTGGTGATGTTCATTTGTTCTGGGCTTCTTTTTTAGATCATTTCATCTTTAAATCTTTTGAATAATTTACACTCAGTAATAATACTCTGGCATAAAGAAATCTGTAGGTCTTGAAGGTGCTCAAGATGCTGAGCCATAAAACATTGACGGGCAAATGCCACAAAATCCCCGGCATAAAGCGCACTTCATAACTCATTTGCGGCAGGAGAGGAGAGTGGAGACAAGCGGCAGGGTATGGATGAATGGAGGACATACACATTCCCATACCCATCTCCTTTTCCTTCCCCATCAGCTCTAGTCCTCCTCAAAAACACTCTCACATCCCCCCTATTCGGATGTCTGTTTGTCGGTTGGCTCATCGGGTGTAATGGCAACGATTTTCACTCTTTTGTATTTGATTTTCGAAATTGTAATGCCAAGCAATTTCGGTTTCAGTTTCAATTCGTTTGGGGAGGGGCGGTAAAAGGGGACCCTGCCGCGGGGGTGTAACGAATGCGGTACATTTGTCAAATTAGCTGGAGAAGATAAGCGACGGGCGTGGCGACGAGCACGTTGTCCCCAAAACGAATGCAATAATCCACTTCTCTGGCAATTACTTGTCTTAATATTTATAGCCATCGCTACGTGAGGGATTTCACAGGAGGTTGGCGAGGTAAAAGATCCATTCGATATCTATTTCAAAGATTAAAGGAAACGACAAGTTAACGAACCGTTTAAAACTTTTCTTTAAATTTTAAATTCTGAAGGAAACTCCTAGTAGGTAATTGTTGGGGCTACCCTCGATATTCCTGGGTAGCGGTGTTATTGAACTGAACTTGACATTTTGCACTCGCTGCCGGGCAGGGTACACGCAATAAAAAGGATAATACACACAGATACACAGCGATTCAGCTGCAGACACAGATACAGATACCAGCACAGCTCAGCACATCCACAAATAGCATGAGGACTCGACCCCAAGCAGGAGGCAGCTGCCGTCGGATCGGATCCGTTCGGGTCGGGCCGCACGAATAATGCTCGCAAAGCCGGATTCCGGCGACTGGAGGGGGGCTGCGTAGGCAACGTGCCACAAAGAGCGGGATGAACGGACACGCGGTGCGGTGTGCCTATGAAATTATTTGTTGGCTTGCCAAACACAAAAATGGAAAAATGGGAAAAGGGAAAAAGGCTAGGAAAATATTGAAATATGCAGGCGTGCTCTCACAGGCCCAGCATTAAAGGTGCCAGGAACCAAATGGACAAGTGGGGAAGGTTTAAAGCGCAGGAAGTTTAGGAAATGGGAAGTAGCTTCATACTTTTCATGATTTAGACAATTTTATGTATATAATAAAAATATTTATGCATATATCAGATATATATTTCTATATTTTACAATACAAATTCATGTGTATAATATTTCTATACTAATGAACATCAGATTTCTATAGATTCTAAATCTAGCTTAACTAAAAGGAACTTTTTAATACAAGAACTAAGAAAGCTACTGCCGAGAGTGACCGACTATAAGATACGCGGTACACAAAGCATTGTGGGTGAAATTAAAAGGATCATGGACTTCCCTAATCAACTTTGTCTTATTTTAGGGAAAACTTAAATTAAACAGGACGGAAGCCAGAGGAAAATGTTGATAAGTCGAGGTAAATGTTTAGCAACATTCGTTGGTGTTGCGAACACAAATCTAGATGTTGCAGAAGCTTAACATAAAAAGAGAAATTTTAATCTTTAATAACTCTAATGTTTATTTTCCAATTTTGTTTTCATTATCTGATATAAATTTCATGATTTGTGGAGATCAAAGTGGGCGTGGTTTAATTTAGAAACACACTTGTTCTGCGTTTAACAGATTTAAGTGTTGTTACCAAATTTGGCAACTCTGCCTATTATAGTCCCTATGATATGTGTTGCTAAATCGACTCGGCTAGTGATGGTGATCAAAAATATATTTACTTGATGGGCTCGGAGATGCCTCCTTCTGCCTTACATAACACCCTTGTACCCTTTGGGTAATGGGTGTAAAAGGTAGCCTACAATGATCATACATATTACTTGATGATCATGATCGCAGTTGATCATTTCTATAATTAAATTATAAATATCTTTATACTATAAATTATGTATACCCTGTCACCGACCACCTTTTTTTCTTAATAAGAAATATAAACAAACGATGACAATCCTTCAGAAAAACGGTTTGGGGTAATCCACCAGGGCCCGTGTTGTCCTTTGGCTTTAAGCCAAATTATAAGACACCCGGCGCAGATTTTAATTAGATGTAATGTCGGCATAATGAGTTTTATGTCGGCTAGAGAAGGCAAGGCACTTTCCCTCCAGAGTTAATCCCGCCTGGACGCATCACCACTGATCCTCACCCAAGCCCAAGTCGGGCCATAAAACCCCACTGTTCCTTTTCAGTTCTCCGGCATTCGTGGCCCGGACCCGGATTAACCGCAGCAACAGAAATCTCAGCCAGCGACTTGAGTTGCTCATTAGCAGCCTAGTCGCCTGCGTGGGCACACAAGGATCTCTCCGAGGATGCCGGGGCCTACCTCAATCGCCCTGTGCGACCCGGCGGAGGCACAATTAAATGACACAAAAACGGATTAGCGCCGGAGCCAACAATGCGTAAGCAATGGGGGCGCCTCCTCCGTTCCATGGCCACTTAGCATTTATGGACGAGGCACTAAAATAATTTTTATGAAAATTAACTCAACCTAAAATAAGGCAAGCACAGTCCTTTCGTCTGCCTGCCGGTCTCTCTGGGTGTCTGTGTGTGTGTGTGTGTTGGTGATAATTGTCGTGTGTCCTCGAGGCAGGCTGCCTGTCTGGCTGTCTATCTGTGTGAACTTGGAAACTTGATTTTGCGGAAGAAGACAGGGGGCGGCGGGAGCAGGCGCAGGAGCAGGAGCGGGAGCAGGAGCAGGAGCGGCAGCAACAGCAAGAGCAACGTGCAACATCTGGCGCTAAGTACAAACTGTGATACACACAGACAGATGGAAGGACTCCGGGGACAGGCTGTTGTTGGCAGAAGGGACGCGAGCGGAGCACACACATATCCTGGCCCGCTGCGGGACCGCGTGGCTCCTCCAGGAGCTCGAAGCTCGCAGGGATGCGCGCGCAGCAGGCGGAGGGCGCTGCTGCTCGAGACGCGCCTGAGAAAAAGGAAGTTAGGCAGCAGGCAGGCAGGCAGGCAGCCTGGCAAGGAATTAAGTGCTGCGAGCTATGGAATTGAAAGCGGCGTTCGCCGCCGTTCGTCGTTTGCCTGGCTAACTTTAAAGGGGGGCGGAGGGATGGTTGCAAAGGGAGGGGTACGGAGTGCGAGGAGTGCGGACATGGCCGGGCAGCGTGAGAACATTTTCATGCAGGATATTTTTTCAGTTCGCTGCGGTGGCTGCTCATCAAGAGTGGAACACACCCTGGTGGGAAGTTGCTACCCCATCGCACTCGCACTCACACTAGCACTCGCACACACACACACACACACACTCGCGCCAACCAACAGCTGTGGGTCCGACTGCTGCTTATGAAATTTCCCAGTATTCCCAACACTTCCGTGTTGCTGGCCTCTCTCTGGCCGCTCTGCACTTGCGCTCTCGCCAACAGAATACTGGGTTCTCTACCCTCTCCTCGACAGCCGCTGAAGTGCACTTCACTGGCTGGGTAAATATGTATAGCTCTTCTCTGCTTCTTCCTCCCTCCTGAATTTTTCGTAACTTTGGGCTGAGCTCAGCTCCTCTCTGCTCTCTCCACTTTCCACTCTTCACTCTTCACTCTTCACTCTCCTTTCTCCGCTCGTTCCGCCTCTCTGTGTGCTGGCTCCCTTCGTTCCTTTCGCTTGGTCGGGGGTGTTATGTATTTTTTACAAGTGTTTAGTCAAATTCGTTTGGCATTTCAGACGGGGGCGCCGACGCCCCACCCGCCGCCTCACCACCTCCCCCCAACGCCTGCCGTTCCTGGCGTGCGGTGAACTTAAAGAGACAGGGAAAGCGTGAGGCTGTGGGCGGGGCGTTTTGTTTACAAACGTGAGGTGAAGCCAACAAGAGAGAATACGTCCCTACTCCCCCACTCGTGCCCCCCCTGCCAAGGAAAGCTGGAAGAGGCGAAGAAGAGCGTTTTGGTTGGAAATTGATTTTCGGTGTGACGAAATGCGGCCGAGAGGGTACAGGGGCCAAGGCAAGGTGCTCGTCGGGGGGCCACTTCTAACAAGTAGAGGAAGCCTATGGAATGATTAAAGATTAGAATATTTTACTCTTTTTTTGTCATGGGGTCTTTAAATTTTAAGTTTTAATATGTATATATAATAAAATAATAAAAAATGTTTAAAATCAATTGAAGTTTGTTAAACATAAAATTTATTACCTCCTTGTTTTCTGTAGATTTTTTTATAGCTTCTCAGAGATATGCATTTTTTAAGATTTTAGAATTACGGTTCATATTTCATAAAAATCGAAAAACTATATTATGTGAACACTACATACATACATACATATGTACTTAAATTATGAGAAAATGTATACAGAAAAACCCACCCACAACAACAATAATGATCTTAACGTGATTTGTTTTTGTAATCCCAAAAGGCGGCGTTGAATTTATGCCCGCAATTCGTAAAATTTATGTTGCATTGTTTTTTTACTACATAGTTGAAGGGTTATATTTAAATCAATAAAATGAAACAAAGACTGCAAACAAAAGTGCCTTAAGTTCAGAAGTTTGAATAAAAAGCTTCCATTACTAAAACAAGTGCAAGATAAAAGCCTTGATATCTTATTGCATAAATAACAAGGTTATAAAAATATATTAAAAAGTAAATAAATGTTATTACTTGCAGAATGTGTTCTAATATTTTATTTAAAATTCACAAACTTTAACTCTACAAATCAAAATATATATTTAATTGTTTAAATACAACAGAGATAGTTTGTAATACAGACTGAAATCCCTTTCAAGAGCTCCTTCTATTCCCCATAAAACATCCTGCGATCGCTTCCAGCTGATTTCCCCAACACAATACTCTCAAATAAGACAACTCCCTGCAGAACAAAGCACAGACTCTGAATGCGAATACCAAAGATCTGCTCAACCACACAGCCTTGGGCAAGGATCTGAAAGGAGCATCGTGCTGCTGCTTTTGAGGGACAGCAACAGATGATTGACAAACCGCAAGACAAATTTAAATAACTGTGCAGGCAACGAGGTCCACAGACTTTCGGCTCCGTCTGTCCGGGCAAAACATTCAAACAGATGATTGCCGGCAAGCAAAACAAAAGCAGGTCGAGGCACTGCCCCGAGAAACAGCTGTCGGAAGAGGAGATCGATCGCAGGGAGAAAAGTGGTAGAGACAACCGGAAAAAGCAAGGTGCAAAAACCAGAAATTCGACCGAGGGGGCCTCAGATACTACTACGTATGGCAACATTAAACAGAAGCCACCGTAATGAGCCGCCTGCTCCGAGTAGTTCGAGCGGTTGCTGGGTCCCACCCGATGATTAGGTCCGCTAAGGACCAGGATCGCTACCCAGAGGGTCTCTCGATCAGGTAGCTCAACCTGCCGCGGTCCAACCTCGGTCCTTCCAACCGTCTGTACCGTTGTCCCTCAGTATGCTTGTCCGTTTGTCCGTCCGTCTGTCCGCCTGTTGAGCAGCTGTCGTTAATGATCCGCTCGGCTCCTAGAATGGTGTACGGAATTATTTCGTTACTGGGATATTTACAGAGCAAATGCAATCTCCGCTTACAGCCGATCTAATCTTTATTGACGGTTTTTGGGTCTAGGGTACATCTTTGGTTTCGGCTTCGGATATGAGTTCGGGTTCGGGTTTTCTTTTAGAGCTCTGTGAAAAATTGTATTTGTCAAACAAACAATTTCGTTAGCATTATTCACAGTCCTCAGTCCGATCTGTCGGATAAATATTGTTCGAGTGTGAGTGTGAGTCTGCGTTCGAGTGTGTGTCGTCACCGCAGGTTGTCTGTCCCATGTGGCAGGTAGGTCCCTCGATATCCCAAGCAGCTGAACAGCTGAGCAGCTGAACATTCAGTTCCAAAGAACTTGCTCATCGCAATAGCCTACAGTTTGTTGATAAAAAGGATTTTCGTGTTTTTCTTACGTTAGGCAAACATAAATAGGGGATTTTCTTCGTTATCTCTTTCCATGTGCGATAATTACTTGGGTCTGGACTGGAAGATTAGACTCAAGAATTACGCTTATTTTTAGGATATTATATTTTAGTTCTTATAGGGAAAAGATAAGCTGGGTGTAGCGTTCAAGAATATTTAGAAAATATCAAAAAAATTTAATGAAATGAAATTGATATATTTTTTTAATACAGGAAACAAACATCAAAACACAACAATGTTACCCCTCAGATCATAAATCCCACTCAGTTCGTCAGTTAATTTCCCGTTGATTAGCGTTCTGCTTGACAAAAAATCTCAAGGCCTCAGGGCATAACCACCATACCGCTTAGCACCCATTCCGGGGCCCAAACCCAAGCCACACACTAAACACACAGTACCCACCCCACCGCTCCACCCCTCCCCCTGACTTCAGATCACCATCCCCTTTTAAAGAGGACGCGTAGCTTGCGCATAAAATGCGATTTTAATCACTTTCCGTTCCGTGTCGCTGGAGTGTGACAGCTCCCGCGACCCCCTCACTTCACTCACTTCTTTCAGGCCAACTTTGTCCTGTTCCTTGGAGTGTCCTGCCGTTGGCTTGTCTTTGACTTCCTCTTTTTGCAGTGTTCCGTGCGAAAATAATTTCATTTAAATATCCACACATAAAGTTCGCCTCGGGTCTGAGCTGTATGTTAATGTAATTTTTATGCTGATTGCGAATTTCCACATTTCCGGGCGGCTGTTCGCTCCTTTGTCAGGGAATTAAGGGGGAACCCGGGACCCCAGTGCGTGCTCCAGTTGGGTTTGGGCCATAATGCCTCCGATTATGATGTTTACCCATCGTGCTAGGCTCTGGTTCCTTTCGAGTTTCGAGGCTCCTTCCACCAACTGGTTTTTCGGCCGGCCTTTTGTTTTATATTCGCTGCCTCTGCGAGTGCCGCCTTTGTTTATGTCCTGGCCATGTTTTAATCAGCAGCATTAATTTAATTTAATTTGATTTAATAATACATCCCGGCATATGTTTCGCGGGCGCTAAGTACGTCTAAGTGGTTCGTGCTTTTGCGGCGAGTACTCCGAGTCCAACTCCGGCTCCCGGGATGATCTATTGTGTGGCCAAGTGGGGCTCCATTCTAGGGGAATCGAGAGAACAAAGGTTCTCTTTTGCGGTTGCTCATTAAAAAGTGTACAAGGATTATGGCAGGATCTGCAGGCAGTCCATTAAGATATCGAATCATTAAGCTGAAGTGGCTCTGGTGGAGGCTTAAAGCCAACGGACGAGTTGAAAAGGACTCCCTTCGGGAAATTCAGGCTAGTTTTGGGTCTAATGAACTTCGTGGAGCAGTCAACATCTTCTTCTGAACGGGCAATTAAAATAGCCACGGCTATCTCATTTTGGGACCACATTCCTTTGATTGTGGAGTTTCGGGGCTTCTCGGCTGGCAAATAATTTAAATGAATTTCTCGTTTTCATTCCAATTTCGAACTAACAGAGCTTTAGCAACACTTCAAAGGTTTCAATTTCAACGGCAACAGCCAGGGGGAGGGGCAGGCTGGCACATGCACAAATTCAAGCGCAAACACAAACACTGCCGCAGTCACACGGAGGCGTACACACACACACACACACACACCAGCGTAAAATAATCAAAAATGGCATATAAACAAACACGAGAGCGACAACGAACGAAAGCAGCAATCGGCAGTTACAACCCTCCGCCCTCCGCCTCCCAGTTCCTCCCCAGGCTACGCTTTTTGCTACCTTTCCTACACCTCTCTCTCGCTCTTTCTTTCTCTCTGCTCTCTCTCCTCTCGCCCTCTGTTTGTTCAAAATGTTAAAATCCTGTTTATTGGATTCAATGGTTTGTTAATTGCCAATTTCAACTCCCTCCACCAGGCGCAAAAACTTTTCGCAGTCACTGTTCCTGCCCCTCTGTATGTGTGCGTCAGTGCTAGAGTGTGTGTGTGTGTGTGTGTGTCCTGAAGCGTCGGCGCCCATCGATGGCACAATAATTTCCTGGCTATAAAATTCATTAGACGTCGTTGCAGCTCCAACCACCTGTACAGGTTGTCGTCTCCGCCGTCTGGAGACTCTGTTCACACACTAACTTAACTTTGGAGTTGGGTCCCAACTTGGCCAGGGATTAGTGCTGGGTTCTAAGGATAAAATTAGCCTTTAAAATGGAATCATTACTACTTCGAACTCTTTGTTATTACAACTTTAATGGGAGTTACATTTAGAATTAAGAATTCGTTTTATAAATTGATTTCTAATTGTATTGTATTCACTTTCAGATCACTTTCAGATATTATTAAAAATAAAAAAAAAAATAATAATAATAATAATAATAATAAAAATAGGAGAGATACATTTATCTCTAAAAACAAACGAACAAATTATATTTTGTATATTTAATTACGGATTGTCTGTGGGAACCGACTATACATATAAAAAGAACACTATTTCGATAGTTGTAAACTTTTAAAACGGACAGATAGAAAGTTAGACATAACTAGTATACATACTTTATGGGGTATAAGAAACACAGTCTAATTAAAATGTAAACAACCTAAAAGAATCATAGATTCATTCCAATTATGTGCTTGACTTGTTGCTTCTTTAATTAATCTGCATTAATATTGATTTTCCGACTATATAAACTATTTGAGACAATAACTTGATTATTGCTTTAACCAGTTATCTTGACCAATATTCAATGCAGTTAACACTCATTCACTAACCCCTTCGCACCCCAAGAACACCTCCAGCCGGAGTTCCTCTCCTCGAGATGGCTGACTGGTGTCACATTTAATTCAATTGCTTCTGCCGCTGCGGAGACACAAAAAGTGGCAGAAACTGTTGGAGCCAGAGCTGCTGGAGGGACAGAGAAGAGGCGGCAACAAAGGAGCTGCCAGCTGCGATTGCAGCACTTTTGCTGGAGGCGGGTTAGGGGGAAGCTGCCACGGATATGTCGCACAAGGCTGGCAGGATATATCGGAGCGTGACAGAAGCAGAAGTCAGCCCAAAGGCAGCCGGAGACATCAGCTCACGCACTCGACAAAAGTTTCCACAGCTTAGAAAGGTTTTTCCTTGCCGGGAAAGTGATGATGCTCCACCACCACCAACACATATTGTGAGCTCGGAATTGAATTGACAACGCATTTCCGCATCGATGAATCCGCGTGAGAGGACCCCCAATCTTACAACCCCATTTATCCCGACCCCCCCCCCACAGGAAAACCGTTGAGCCTTTGTTCGATTTCAGGCAGTTCATCATTTTTCCAAAAGTTTTTTTCTGACCAATGTTGCTGCTGCTTCGCATATGTTACGGAAATGTCAGGGAAATGTGCATGGAAAATCGGACTCTGCTTGCTTTGACAGATGTCGAAGATCTGCAAGGATGAGGGTGAACGGTTAGAGGGGGGAAATGGAAAAGTCTAGCCACAACTAATAGAACAACTATTCGTATCACTGTTTCTAGTAATGTCTTCTCCCCGTTTCCTCCTGACTGACGGCAATTGCCGAATAATGTTGGAGTCATGAAATATTTAAAATGCCTCGTCTGAAGAGGAGTTCTCCCCCCTAGTTGGACTCTCATCTCTGATTTCCCAAACTCCCCCCCCTTTCCACGCCCACTTTCCTTCTCTTTTTGGTTTTCCTGCATGCGACATAACATGATGAATTTTTAATGCGGATTTTTCGCAAATATTTTTTTCATCTGGCTGCTGGAAAATATTTTAAAGCATACTTTGTAGCATCGTTGGTGGCGGAATGTGGTAGAACAAGGACTTGAATTGAGGGAAGGCATTAAATAAATAGATGTTTGTAATATAGGAACTTGGTAAAAAATGTTCTTGTAGAGATAACTTTTACTAGATATTAAATGTTCTAAAAGTGAGAAAAGGATATAAGAAAATAACCTTAAGGAATGTCGATAAAAAATCTATAAGAAGGAACTCGAAACGGACAGGACAGAGACTTTTTAAAAATATTTCGACAAATATAAAAGAAACTAATAAATAAAAATTCTAGAAAAGGTATTATAGTTTTAATACGATAATTGTTGGTTTAACTTTGAATTTAATAGCTAATATCTTGTGTTTATTCCAGTATAAGTGATTTATGAAGTAAGTTTTATCTAAACTGAATGAAAATGAAAGTTTTCATTATGGTTTAAAGAGTTCAATTTAAATTAGAAATTAAAGGTTCCTTTATGGTAAAATTTAAATTTTCACAACCCAATAAAGAGAAAAGGAAAATGAAAATAGGCAAAGAAACAGCAAAAGGGAATTAGTGGAAAGTGAGAAAGTCACTGGGAGAGAGGAGGCTGTGAGGCAGACATCCCATGAATGACATGCAGCGCACGAAAGATAAACCAACACAGAGAGCAGTCCCCTGGCTTTTGGAAGCGGAAGCGAGAGGCAAGGAAACGCATGGGTATCTGGAGGTCCTTCTACCACCCACAAACCCCCCCCCCCAACACCCAGTCCAAGTCTCTTTATAGTCTCCCCCAAAAGAACAGGCAGACACTGGCATAGTCAACATTTTTTCCTGCTCTGCCACGATTTGCTCGTTTTAATTTCTTTGCCACTTGGCTGCTACATATTTTCACACTTTATCGTCACCCCCAACCTCCCCACTGCCACCGCCTACGGCCCCTTTTGTTTGTTTGTTTGCCTGCCTGTCTGTCAAATGAATTATTTGCGTAGTTTCGGGCGCCGCAGCAGCAGAATATCCAGCAGAAATGACTAAAATGATATAGAATCAAACTCGGAAAATTGCATCCAGCTAAGCACGGATTTCCACGCCCTGCACCGTCGTGTAAACATTTATTTGATGCCTGAATAAGTTTTAAATATGCATGCCCCCGGAATAGATGTCTATGCCGCATAGATATGCATAGATCGGACCTTGCAGCCCCGCGTCCGGCTAATCGCATGTGGGAAGCGGACTTAAACGCTGTTCGGTGTGGTAAGTGATTGAGAGCTGGAAAAACTCTGAATCATGAATGAGTTGAGCGAGTGAAATGGCAGGTATCTAAGCAATATTTGTTACATTTTTTGTGGGCCTTTTAAAATATTAAAGAATCTGGGGGGCCCAGGGTACTTTACATATATTTTCAAGCTTACTTTAAGCTTGTACAACAGTAGAATTCATTCAGAGGTATTATATTTGGAACCCGAGTGGTTTTTAGCCGCTTAAATTATCCTCTTAGACGCTAGACAGAAATGGCTTCCTAACAATCGACAGATTCTCCATTCAATCTGGCTTAAATAAAGGAGCTCTTCAACCCGTTGATTGGCTGCCTTGGACTCCCACTGTCTAGTCTCAATTGCCCAGCCAGCTTTCACTCGGTGCGCTAATCAAACTCGGGACTGCACTTGAAACTTGCTAGGAGAATAATGCAGAAGCCTTTCATCAACCGGAGACCTTGCACTTGAGCTGGGAATGCATTCAGGAACAACTATTCGCCGGCGAGTTGATTAAAAACGCTTCGCGGCAATGAAGCGCACCGAAACGAAAAAAAAAAATGGTCAAAATAAATGACTTTCGTTTAGCGGCCGGCGGAAGCGACAAACTATGGTCACCATTGTGTGGACCAGCAGCAGCTATGGCGCCTGGGCCGGGAAACTTTTCAAATAGACATTTTCAAAGGCAAACTTTATGCCTTACTTCAGTGCCCGGCCCTGCCTGTTGGCCAACTTTTTTTTTATCAGCAGAGGCCCAGACCGAAAACCAGAATCAGAATAAGAGTCGGAGTCAGACTGGCCGGATGTTTAGCCCGCCAGGGTTAGGATGCCGCTGCAACGGTTTGTGGAAGATGGGGGCCCGGACTCCCGGTTGTTTCGTCCTGTGGTTAGGCCATTTACAGCTAGGAGTTTGGCCAGCAGACTGTCCACAATTTATGATGTATGCAAGTTGGGCCCGGTAGAGAAGGGTAGAAGTACGGGCTGGCAACACCCGCATTTATGTGCGACTATTTGGTTTATTTCAAATAGAATCACATTCACACACACACACACACACACTAACACTGGGACACTTAGTGGTCTTTATTGGGTTGTTGTTGCCGTTGACCCATGGCTGGCACCCACAGTCGATGCGGTTGTTTGGCCATCATCCCGCCTGGCCTTCCGCTCTGCTCCCCGGTTTTTATTTTCGTTTGGGAATGAACCTTTTTCCAGCATTCTCATTCAATTTGGATCCACAAAACACACAAGCACACGCACACACATTTGTCATTATAGTTTATGTAGTTTGCGGTCACATTTGGCCAGGCAATATGGGTTTGGGCCACCCTGCGGCACCCACTTCTCCTGCTTCTGCTCCTGGGAGCTGCCCAACTCACAATCGAGTGCTAATTTTAAATGTATATGGATATTTTATTGCTGCCATTAGAGTTATTAGACTGAGATCTCTGGTAGTTAATGTAGTTTGTTAAGTGCCAAGATAAGAGAGTGCCTGGCGGATGGCTTGTTAATGGATGCCAGTTGAAAAGCCAAAGCGATAAGGCTTGCGGGATGACAGAATTTACAGCCCGAGATTGCCAAGTATTGCCTTCGATAGAAAATATGTTATTGAGCTGTAAGAGAAATATGCAGGCTACAGACTATTCCCCAAGGTAAGAGAATATGTTTGAAATATGGCAATGACAGCAGGACGTGAAAGGAGCTCTAAAGAGCCCAATGATTTGGCTATCTAAGGGAGTGTCATCAATAATCTTCAATAATTTTGATTAGATTAAATAAATAAAGGAATACATTCCAAATACTTTCACTTCAAGCTATTAGGAAAAAAGGACCTTTTACCAGTTATGTTTAGGACTTTGTTATCCGACACCTTTTTTTATATTTCAGCCTCACACACACCCTCTTGGGTCAATTTGTTTTTAGAGCTTTGAGTGCTTTTCTAGAATTTCTTTTGTGGCCGGTTGGTTGGTTCTTTGAGCGGTATTTATGGCCGAACCCCTTGCACGCATGCAACCCATCCTTAGGCAGGACCTTTTGTAACCCCCTCACCCGCATTTTGGGGCGTAGAGAGCCCTCGCAACAATTCGGCATAAATCAAAATAACTGTCAACGGAAGCGGCGTCCATAGTTTTTCGGAGCCGAAACGGAACGAAGTGGAATGGAATCGAGTCTGGGGGAGAGGGGTTGGTTGTGGAGAGGTGGATGCCCATAAACAGGAAGGCCATGACCATGTCCATGGCTCAACGTTCCTGTCCGGGCAAAAATCCGAATCCGGTGTGTCGCACAATGTGCAGCGGAACTCCGATTGTAGCCGGGGACAGGGTGGCCAGTGGCCACCATGCCACCGTAAACGATGCTACCACTGCTGTCATTGTTGTCGCCGCCATTTGGCAGCCAATTTTTTCTCCATTTTGTTCCCTTTCGGCGGCGTCGCCATAATTAATTGTCCAACTTTTGCGGGCAACTAAGAGCTAAGAGCTAGCCCAAAAAATGGTAGCTATTCAAGGGGAGTTTTTGTGAAAATTATTCATATTTATTAATAACGCTATGCAAACTAATCAGCTAATAAAGTCTACAACAAATATTATGCTCTTCCCGGAGCTGGAAAGTCTATTAACCTGAATGAACCTTGTCAGGAGTTTCATTTCATTCCAAGCAAAAAGTAATGAGAGCAGACACCAGTCAGAGTCCGTCATTAAGTCCCGAGCTGCTCCTGCTGCTGCTCCTGAATTTGATGAAGTTTTAATAAAAACCAGCGACAACAAACACCGGAGGGAGGGACGAAACATCTTTTTGCCGTTTGCCTTTTTTGGCCCAATCAAAAATTAATGAGTGCCAGGCGCTTAGAGGTGATAAATCACCTTGACAAAAGGCTCCAGACCAGAAGAACAAGGACCAGGGTTGCCAGTAGAGGCTGACAGGCCAAAGGGAATAAGATGGGAAAGCAGCAGGAGGAAGGAGCACAGCCAGAGGCTGGGGAGAGCGAGAAGCATCAGGACTAGGGAATACGAAATGGAATGGCCATAATAATAATGAATGTCGCCTTTGGTAATTTGCTTTAATTGCCAATGAAAGCACCACAAGGAAAACAAAAAGACTGAGAAGGAGAAAGACTTTTTAAATCTCTTCTTTGTCTGCTTATGAAATTTCTTATTTATAAATTATGGTACTATTTATTTTAATATTTAAATTGTATTTTATTTATTAGCACAATCAGAGCAGAATATAAGGAATAATTTTATATTTTTAGGTTCCAGTGTTTTTATACTGTAAAACTGTTTCTTATTATCTTTTTTGCATTTAGGAATTTATAATAAGAAGATGAGTAAAGCCTATATAAACTTTTTTTCTATTCTCAAAAAACTTGCTAGAATATAAAAAGGATATTAAAAGGTTTTAGTTTACAATGTTGTCTAGCTACAAATGTATTAAAATAAAACAAAAAATTAATTAAGTCGATCAGTTATATTTAGATTCCTTGAAATATATAATTAAAAGTCTAAATAAATATTTTAAATATTTCTGTATTTAAAAAGCTGGTTTTGATGACGTTTTCCTAAGCATTTCTTGGTAATAATGTCGAACATTTAATCTATAAATACTTTGAAATCTATCAACAATAAAAAGTAATGAGCTGAATTAAACATAATTAATTTCTGCCAAATATGAAAATTTCTAAAATAAATATGTCACTTTATTTAATCAATATTTTACATAATTCATAACTAAAAGCAGATAAAGGTTAACCTACGAAAGAACTATACCAAGAGACTGCCATTCATTCAACTCTTGAAAGTTAGGGTATTCAGGGTTCTCTATCTTCTCAAAGCTGTCCCATTCGAAAAGAAAAGCCCGGGTGGTTGTGCCGTTAGGGGGGAAAGAAGAGAAGACAAGGGGGCACGCAGCATGACGCGGTATTTATTAATTTCTTTGACAAATCTGTTGTGCCGAGTGGTGTTCTCATCGTGTCGCACCGTCCCACCTGTTCCCGAACACACCCTGTGTCCTGGTCTTGTTTTGAAGCACTTTGTCAAACTTTTGCAACAACTTTGCGGCATACAATGGGGCAAAGTCGCAGGCAACTTGCTAAATGCCCAGTCACACACACAGGCACACATCTCTATACGGAGAGATGGTGGAGAGATTGAGGGGGGGAGGAATCACTTGAAAAACGCAAAAGTAATAAACTTAATTGGTTTGTTCGCAGTTACTTGTGCTCGCTCAGACGACGACTCTCCAGCATTATCACCACCACCCACACCCCACCACCCACCGCCCCCGTGGAAATCCTCTGCAGGCGGCACCACTCGAGCATTGCGTTGCGTTTTGCGCTTTTAAGTAGCAAAGTTTTTACTCTCGCCTTGTTTTACTTTACTTTACGTTTTTTTTCCGCTCGCTTTTCAGCCAAAGTGTTGAAGTTTGCTCTTCGAGTGCTGAGCGGGGGGGTTTCACACACAGACACCCACAGAAATAGAAAAAGTTTCGCCTGCATTTGCAACAGCAAGAAAAATCGCTCATACGCCACGTTGACTCGACGCAGCTCCCCCCTCAGCTCAAGTGCTTATTATTTTATCTAATGAATCTGTTTGGACTACCTCTACAGCAGGGAGCGGGTCTGCAGGCCTCTCTACATATGAATATGGCAAAAAGTTTCACAAGTACTTCAGTTCACTCGAAAGGATGCCGGCGCCACATCCTTGCTCTTCCTCCATCTGATTTCTAAAGTTCTTCTTGGCCAACTGTTTATTTTGCCGGTACTTTTATTGCCCCCATTTTGCCACAACTGGGCAGGGATATATATATATGCTTTGTGTGGCCTGAGTAATGGATATTTATAATGAATTTTTTGTTTTTGTTGAAGGAAAATAAGTAGAGCCTCGGAAGAGCACTTCGAAGTGTGCTATTTTGATGCAAATTCAGCCTGTCCTTGTTACTGTGTTGCCGCCACAAGCCACTCACGACACGGTGTCAAGCCAGTTGGCCGCTGGAAGCTGGCACATAATTATGGCCAGGATACAGGCAAGCTTTGAAGACAATTTCCAGCACCAAAGACGCCGAGTTTAGCGCGTTAAGCATTCACACACATACACGACACACTCATACTCACTGAAATATGCGCAAAGGAAGCGGCAGACGAACATCCTTTCTGGCTGCCTTTGGCCCCGGCACTTACGACTAATTGAAGCCAGGCCAGGAAGCGAACTCACCTGAAAGCAAAGACAGAGAGAGAGAGAGAAACACAGTTAGAGTAAGACGGAGGCAAGTCGAGCCAGGGAGTTGCTTAAGCTAACTTTAGTTTTCCCTTTTCCCGGGGCCAGATAAAGTTAGTAAAATCGTGTAAATTATGTTTAATAGATAAAGGCGGGCAGCAGAAGGAAATCCTCTGCTACAGGAGGCTGTCTAGACCAGCGACTAATGGAAGCCACAGTGGGTTTTGGGAGTGGGAGGTGGCAATGGAACTTCTTCCACTCTCCCCGAACGCCTATCAAAATCTGCAGGAAGAAAGTTTCCACTTGCAACTGCAAGTGCTGCAGTCAGGCAGTTGACAAGAGTCCTTGGCAGCCTCGTGTCATATTATGTCACTTGGTAAGTCGGAAGCCCAACTGCCACCTCTGGAACGAGGACCAGAAACAGAAGCAGAACCAGGACCAGGACGAGGGCCTCCTTTGTTGGCCTGCCCGCAGGCCAAAGTAATAAGTCTGTGACAAAAAGGGGAACAAACAGAGAGCCTGGCCCAAGCAGGCGCGTAATGAAGCTGCCCGGTTGGATGAGTCAGGTCCAGGCTGCTCCCACGCTCCTCCACGGCTACCGACTGACCATATGATGCTGTCTGGGCCTGGCTTAAAGCCACTGGCTGGCTCCGTGTTTACCTGGCTGAAAAGGGCTATAAAAACAAAGACAAATAAAACCCAAGAGAGACGCTGCCGCGGCAGGGAACTAATGTGGAATTTCAGGTTAAACTGGCTTCGCTCCTCTGCTCCTCTCTTCGTACAAAAGAAGAAGAACTCTCCTTCAAGGATGCAAAGTCATAACTCAAAAGTCTAATATCAAGAGCGAAAGGGATGGAAGCGGCGCACGCCCGGCAGACTGACAAACATGTGACTTAATAGTTGCCTGAGACTGCAAACTGGAACCGAGGCAGGGCTCCAGGGGCGGGAGGAGGAGCAGTCTGTGGCCAACAGAGACTACAGGAGCAAGGCATCATCAGACATTCTTAGCTTGGCCCAGAGATACACACAAGCATATGTTGCTCGGCTCGGCGTTGTTGTTTGCGTCTCAGCAGGTTGTCGCTACCACAGACCCCTGTCCCCCGCCACCCGAGTCTCCCGCTCCCCCAACCCACCAGAAGGAGCAGCCGCGTTTAAGTCAAATGCTAAATGGCATTTGGGGACACCAGCGACAACATGAGAATGCATGGGACGGATACCAGGGCTTTTCCGGCGGAACAAAGCTTAAAATACTCTTATCGTAGCATATAAATCAGTTAAATGACACACAGCTTATTTAAATAATTTTAAATGAGTATTTAAAGTCATGAATTTAGTTAAGTACTAGAAAATATAGATATCGAAGGTAAGATATAAAGATACGAACAAAGAGGTTGTAGAAAGATTGGTACGAAGCGGCAATTATTTTGTTCTAAAAGTATTCTTTGACAAGTTCAAGGAGATATTTCTAACTGGTTTTCGGTATCACCCAACGAGGGACATATTTTTACAAAAGTATACCTATTAATTGTATACTTTCTAAATGACAAGACCTTCTATAAAATGACACTACTCCCTGGCGAGGGTATAACAGAAAATACACACAGCCACCAACAGCTGAGGCCCGACTTGAGCTGGATTCGGAATCTGGTTCTGGTTCTGCCTTTGGTTGGGGCTTGAGTCCTTCTCATTCTTGGAGCTGCCTACAACAGCAGACGCCGAAATTTTTACGTCGTTCCCAGCCCTCCGACCGCCAGATTCTGTCTGCGGTTTAAACTTTTTTTTTCTTTTGCAGAACTTTTTGGAGAACGGAGAAAAAAGGAGTGTTAAGTAGCGATTCGGGCAGACCTCCGCGTCTCCACCCGCTCGCCGCACATGTGGCTAGGTAGTTTTGACTGCCTTGTCACTCCCTGTCAGTTGCAAGTAAGTGGCTTGGCTGCAGGGTCTTCTGGGAGCTTAGCATCCGCACTGGCGATAAGATCGGTACATCGTGGTGGCTGGTGGCTGGTGGCTTGTTTACAGACGCCAAGAATTTGCCAAGCGAAAGTGATGAGCTGCATGGAAATCTCTGGAGTGGCCCACTCAACCCACTTTCTCGGACTGATAATCCTGTGCTCCTTACAACTACATACTCGTACCTGCATGGCGCCCTCAGCTTAACCCCTTTCTGGCCTCCGGCTTTGGCCTCTTCCCCGCAAAACATAATTGCTCGAATGTGGCAACACTTGCAGGACCAGGACACAGTGCCCGTATCTTAGTCATGCTCTCTCCCAGGCAGGGGCAGCACATAAATTGACTACTCCTGTACCTTCTGGGTGGAAGGAGTGGAAAAACTACGGACAACAGTTTACTTACAGTTGCCAGGCGAAGGTGGAAAACTTTTGCCTTGGCCAGGCACTAACTTTTCCGACTCACACGGGGCGGCCGAGAGGAGTTTCGGGTCAGCCCCGTGTTGACAAAGGCCAACTCGGGGGGAGGGACCCAGGGAGCACAGCTTGATAAATGTAATGGGCAGAAGCAAAAGTGAAAATGGCAGCAAATTAAACGCACAAAACTTGAAAGCAACTGGGCAGGCGACTGGCTGAGTGATGCCAGGACCGAAAAGAAAACTTTGCCCGGGCAGGAAAAAGGGTTCCATACCTTTCCCTGGCAATTTTAATTAAAATAGGAAAATGATTTTATGATTTACATGGACCACTGCCAGCAATTTAAAGCCATTTTACCGCCTTAAAGTCACCGTTCCGGCTCGAGGGCCTTTTCAATTTGTTTTCAGCTTAGACTCGCCTGAAAACTGCCAGAAACACGCGCATTTCCGAGTGTTTTTTCGCTGCTTCGTTGGGGGGAGAAATTTACATAATCTTAATGCAAATTCAGGAGTGGCAGAAGGGGAAGGGATGGTATGGAGGCCAAAGCCTTTGCACAGACAGCAAAGCGTCAATGGACAGGACAGCAAACACTCCAAGTGCGGCTCCCGTTCCCCAGCACTTACGAACGTCTTGAGGAATCGCAGACCGCCTGGTTCCCAGCCAGATTCAATACCCTTTCTTAAGTTCCCCGGCTTCTGTTTAGGCGGTGAGTATCTGCAAATAATGGATGCCGGCGATTCGTTCCGGCAAATGGGTTCACTTTTGCCTCCTCTGCTTTTTTCTCCATGTGTGCGAAAAGTTGACAACAAGCAGGCAATGATGACACGGGGGGCAGGGGGGCAGGCAGGCAGCCCAAAAAGTCAATTGAGTGTGAAAAGCCAGGCGAGTTTAATTTCCAAATAAAAGGGCTGTGATTTCCCGTAAGCCAAGGGGTTGAGCCCGAAGGAGAGCCACCGCGAACCACGAACTATTAGCACACGTCTCGAGACGGGCAGCCAACCCTTGCAAGGAGCGTGCTTCGGCTCCTTTATCTTTGGGTTTTGCGGTTTGTATCGTTGACACAGCTCTCCCCTCTCCCGTCTCTCTCTGCCAGCATCTCGCTGTCTCTATTCAATTTACAGCCCTCGCGGGCCCATACAATTGACAGTCGTTAGCATAATTATTACACAAGGCTTAGTTGGGCTCGATGGCTCTAACAGGGGTGGCGGCTAATCCTCAAAGCAGTCCCCGAGATGTCAACACCCACCGTTCCATCTGCTAGGAAAAGCCATTACCCACGCTTGTCATTTAATAAAAAATTGTTTAGGAAATTTAAAAACTCTTACCGTGCACCCCGGGGGATTGTCTTGGCTCAACTACCCCTCTTCACTGCCTCGAACATATGATGTTAATTTTGGTTGTTGTTTCTAAGGAAATGGGCTTGGCCGGAAGGAAAACCAGATTGATTCGGAAACGAAGGTTGGGTAAGAATTAAAAAAAAAACTACTTTTTCCCAAATAGGAAGAAGGAAGTTTGCTAGCTCGGAAAACATCCTGCTGACTTCACTCGGCAGATCAGTTTGCCTGGTAGAACCCTATAATTAACTATCGCAGCACTCCAACTTCTGCTATTTAAAAATTAATTTATTCAGAGCCCGAGACTTGGACGTAGTCCCAGCCATCTGCGACCAGTCAACCTGCCCGTGCCCCATAATGACAGTTGATTTAGTTGGCGCGGTCCGGGGGCTTATACTTGTAGATAGTTGTGTGCTAGACGGCATCAGATCATTAACTCCAGCGATTGCGATTGCTAACGGCAAATGAGAACCGGGCACGTGATTCGGGCACTCGAAGGAAAAAGGGAGGCTGGGAAAGGAGACTGGGACACAGTCCTAGAACTGTAGAGCCACCGAGTCTGTTCCGAGTCACAATTTGAATTTCACAAGCCATTGATTTTTATTTGATTACCACGACAATGAAGCGACGGGCGCGGTAAACTCTTTTTGGCCAGAACAGGACAGGGCAGGCCAGGCCGGGACAGCACAGCTGAGCAGGTCCTGTGCTGGCTGTGATGGTGACTCTGACGCTGACGGTGGCAAAAAAGGCACAAAGTTGAAATGATTTTGGGTAAAAGTTTCGTTTCGTTTCGTTTCGAAAGGGGGCGACAAGTTTGCATGTCATTCGAATGCCGCTGCCGTCTCTGGAATTTTGAGTTTTCCTTTACTACCCTGTATATTTATAAGCTGAGGGTATTTATGGCCTTGGCGAAGATGAAAGAAGCCCTTAATATCAAAGATAATTTAATGCATAAGATGAGTTACACGCTTAGATTTTTATTATTATTATATTATCATATTAATTTGCAAGTGTCAAAATCTAAAAATAGAATGCTCTTGGTTTTGTAAATATTTTCAGAACTAGGATGAACGTATACGGACAGGTAGATCTAGAATTCTTGAGACTGTATTCTTTTCTGTATGCAAAAACGAGTGTGATTGGCTCTAGATCCCTCTGCCTTTTTAAGAGAACCTAGAGGCAATCCAAAAAAGCGAGGGCATTAATCGTTTGTCGTTATGCATCTTATTTAGAATATTGTTCTTGGTTAAACGGTGTTATATTAAATCATAAAATACTGTTTACCAAGGGTTTGTTTTCCAATTCGTTTATAAAAATGTAAATTAAATAAAAATGTATCTGTTTTTTTTTTAGGTTTTTGACATAACAGATAATTTTTGTAGGGCTTGCAGTGGAGAGAAAATGTATATTTATAAATACATAATAGAAATCTATAAGTCGCATCCATTTTTGTTCTTTTTTTTCGCTTTTTATGTATTAGAAGTGGAAGCAAACCCTTCTTAATGTCCTTGGACCTGGGACTGTGTTGCATTGCATGAATTTATTGCAGCGCCGCACGAAGGGGGTGGCTACAGGAACACAAGCCGGCGCCGGAGCAGGAGCAGGAGCAGCTGTCCTGGAACCCAGCAGGCGCTCGGCTTCGGCTGTCAGAAGCTTGTCAGAGGCGTCGTCGCCGCCACACGGTGGTGCATCCCCTCAACACTCCGGTGTACGGATTCCAGAGTCCGGAGCAGCAACTACCCCATTCCCGAAGAGAGCTGCACACAATCGCAAAAAACTTGAGACAATCGAATCAAACTCATTCGCCCGAAATCATCGACGTGTAAAATTACGAGATAACATTGTTAGCTGTCCCGGCGAGTCCTTGCCTTGTCCCGAGCCCCGAGTCCTTCATCCTTCCTCCTGCTCAGCCACTCGTGGAAATGTGTTCAGGATTTGAAATTGAATCGCATCGCGCTTAAGCAAGAAATCAACGACACAACGACACCCATTGACGACCACATAAATGTCGAAATATGCAGTCAGCGCGATGGCAGGGGGCTGGGTCAGGACATCGGTTAGTTGTCAGGGGAATGCCACGACAGCAACTGGCTGGCAGCTGGGAGTCGGAGCTGAGACCCAGTAGCCATGGCCACTATCCCTTAGCCCGACTGCACATTTCTGAGGTTTTCATTGTCGGTTAGTTGAGTTTTGCTGTTTGAATTGTCAGACGTTTGATGGCGCCTGGCATTTGGCATTTGCTTGCCTCGAACTAAGTTTAATTGGTTTATCCTTTGTGATTGTGCGGCCCGTCCCGGTAAACTTCGGCCCACGCCTCACCCCCCCTGGCATCCCCGGGAACGCTTTGGGATACTTTTGCTTATGAGCGAGTGTAATTAAGTCGCTTTTTGGGAAATGCCGTCGAGGGTTGGGGGTAAGGAGAGGTGACAACAGAGGCACTCAACTGGCAAATCCTGTTTGAGTGATCGGGAGGGGAACATACACAATAAAAGGATCAATGAAGAAGGGTGATTATGGAAGCGCTTAAAGGGTTGTCGATTCCTAAGTGGCTTAAAAGGCCGTTGAACGAGTTTTGAGTAAGTTATTGCACTGCAATTACTCTCACTATTCAAACGAAATGATCATTGACTTTAAGAAATCTTAAGCAACATTTATCCTTTGTACTTTGGTCTTGAATCTCCTTGCAGTTCCTTTAAGGTGCCAGTCTTCCTGAATAATTTAGTTAAGTCTAAAGTCCATCTCCATGCCAGACACGTTTGGCAAAAGGGTTTCGCTTTCATTCGATTGTGGGCGGGCCGCTTGGGCACTGCCCCTCGGTGGCAATCCCAGAAACTTTCGGAACAACAAGCATTCTCTTGCCAGCGTGTCTATCCCTGAAAGACAGCATTATTATAGTCGTAGAATGTCTTTCGTTTTATAATTTGGCCTGGCCAGGAGGCTGAGAAGAGCAACAACTGCACAGCTGTCTACTGGTTCGCCTCCATGGCCATGCCCATGACCATGTCCAGGGCCAATTTCCAAGAAAGCAACTCAAGAGAATTTCAAGTTTAACTTTTTACGCTTGAAGCGCCTTTCGCTCCAGTCTGGACTGGGGCTCAGGTCCACGACCAGGTCCAGGTCCAGGTCCCTTGGCCAGGCCTCAAACCCCAAGCCCAAACATGGCCACAGGTTCTCGTGCCTGTGCACTTATCCAGTAACTTGGTCTGTTCTCCGAACACTGAGAGAAAGGTACATTAACAACCTCATTGGATTTACATTTTAAAATATGGTTTATGGTTTTTTGTCTATGAAATTTCTCAATGTCCAGTTAAGGTGACAGTTGCTAAACCGGTGGTTAAATTAAAGCTACATTTTGTTTCATAACAAATATAAACCTGTCTTAAAACAGCCTTTGAAATAAGAAGACCCAAAAGAAGACTGTAATATAACACTTAAATTTTTTAACAACATGAAATTATTTTCCCTTAATGTCCATTTAAGGTTGCAGATGCTTAACCAGTGGTTAAACTAAAGCAATCGTTAGAAAAGGTTTCCTTTATTATAAATATGAAGTTCTTTGAAAAACCCTTTGGAATAGGAATAAACAAAAGAAGACTCTTAAAGACTTAAATTTTTTAACCAAATGTTAAATAAATGGTTTCTCTTTTCGATTAAAGACACATTTTTCCCAAGTGCAGCCCTCTATTCTTCTCTTTCCAATAGCACCCTTCCTTTTCCCCCCTCTTTGCATAATTTCACAACCCTCTCTGGGCTCCTGACCCCTTCCTATCCTTTCCTCCACTGCCACTTCTCGCCCCACTTCCAGTGACTCCCTCCGTTTGGAAGTTTGGACGTCCACCGATGGCTGTTTTTTCAGCTTTTGCTGAGAAATCTGTTTTTAAGTTTCAGCAATTTAATATTTTAAGTCCACAAATTGTTGCCGGCAAGGATTACGGATGGTGTGCATTCTAATAAGCTGCTAATTGGTTGCCGGTGCAGACGGGCCAAGGCGAGGACATTGTTGCCACAGCTCCTGCTTAGCTAACGGTAAAGCTATACCGAAAACCCATCCCATCCCAAACTGGCGATGGCAGGCTCAAATGCTTTTAGTTTGAAATTTCATTCCGCGAATTAAGAACTTAATAGCTTACCGACGCGTTTTTCTCGCAGGCAAACTACTGTTAAGCTTTTCCATCATAACTGTTGCTCCCTCTCCCTGCAGTCTGGGTTTTAATTTAAGTCTGCTTTCCCTGTGGCTCATCCGGTAATTTATAATTACCGAAATTGATAGCCAAGGACCTTAAGGACAAATTGGAAAACCAACTTGGTACTTCGATCGATGTCTTTAACTGTCTCTTTAATGGCTTACGCTTTGATAGGTTTTTTTTCTGTATACAAAATCGGATCATTTCAATATTGAAGATGACAGATAACGCTGCTGAAAGGGCCACCACGGCTTAGGGTTTCTTTTTCACAGTCCCCCCGATCGCAATCTGAAAGGGAACCCAGCCTCTCATGTGGACATCCTATTTTCATGGTGCCTGAGCAGAAAAATGCTGTCTCATCATTCGACTTCAAAGGAGTCATTCGCACAATACTTTTCCACAATCTCTCCTCCACTGGGCGAGGAAGGAAGTCGGCGGAAGTCCTGCTCATTATGTCCTTGGCAAACACAGCAAAGGCATGGCCTGGACATATGGACATCCCTTATTTGCTGCACTTTATTTTTGCTGGGTAAAATCAGAAAGTCAAAAAGAAAACTTATAGATGTCTGAAAGTGTTTATCTCTTTTTAAATCGAAGTCTGAACTTCATTTATTTTTAGTTTGAAAATTTTGATTATTCATTTAGTTTTAATCTTTAAATATAACTAGAGTAGCAACTCCCAAACCTCTTCTTTAATGGCAAAAGTTTCCCTCGAGAACGACAAGGAAAAACTGCATGTTTATCATTAAGAAAGATGCTGGGCGATTGTGTCCCTCGTTTGAACGAAAAAAAAAAACCGAAATGAATCCCCACCAATGTCTCTGCTGGCCTGCAACTGACGGCTGCAGGATGCTAAACCTCCAGGAGAGCAGAGAAGGGTCTGGGGACAGGACCCTCGCTTGGTCTTTTGGCCGCCGCCGCTGATGATTGAAATGCGATTAGGGTCGGGGTCGGGCCCAGTCAGGGAGAATCAGAAGCGGGATTTGGCCACTGGGGCATAACAATGCCAGTGATGAGGGCAGACAGTGTGGCTTTGGTGGTGCTCGGGACGGGACAATAATACCAACAAACATACCACATAAATTGATGATGTGCCGAGGGTGCACAGCACAAATCATCTGTGCGGCGGATTAAATGAGGTCTGGCTTGAACTTGAATTCGCGAGTTAATTGGCATTTTGTGCGGTGACTCCACTCCGTATGCTCCACTCTGCCTCCAATATTATAATTATTTGAGCCATAATCGGGCTTATTACGCTATCGCGAGCCCACTAACCCACCGCAGGACAGGCCGGAGGCCATCATTGGGATCAGCAGTTACCATTGACATCGAGGCGCGGTTTCAATTATAATCGAAATTCGGGCAGTCCAGGCGCGTAATTAAAGGCTGGGCTGCTTGGTGATTACACCGAGGGTTGATTAAATAGATATTCCATTATATCTGTTGGTTTTCATTGTTTGAAATATGAAGTTCAGGCGCCACAACTCCCTTGATTGATGGCTGTTAATCGGAAAACGCAGCTCTTCCACGAATTCCGTCAACTCACCCTGACCCAGCTCAAAGGGTTCTGTGGATAATGACTGGTCGCAGGAAAGTATATATCATCATTAGGCACGGGACAAGTATCAGCTTACGCCGGCCACTCTCTAGCTTCCACTCTCCACATTCCCCCAACTAATTAAGCGTCAATTTGGAGCACATTTTACAATTCATTGCACAATAACGCGCCGAAAACGCGTCAAATTCCCATCGAGGAATCGAATGGCCAATCTCCGAAAACGGTCTCCGCCTGCCAAGTTCAATATCGCGGCTCGATAATCGGCCAAGACCCGATCCCGGGACAGGAGGGAACGCTCGGAGCAGCGGAGAGTGTGATATTGACAGCCATGGACAGGGCAACAACGAATGGTTAGCCAGTCGCGGCACATAAATCAATTCCAGTTCGAGTTGCCACCACCGAGGGGAGGGAGGAGTAGCTTTGACTGGATTTTTTACTCTATAGATACCCTGGGTTAGGGTATACTATTATTTAGACATTTAAGAGCTTAGAATTAACCAATTGAAACAATTTTTCTAAGCTGAATAAAAACATATTTTGGAGAGAAAGTTCACATTTCAATCAAATAATTTATTTTCTTTTTTTTAACTATAGAGCATTCCAAATTCGTTATTTTTTCTACACTATCTTGATATTTATTTCTCTTTAATTTGTGATTGAAAATCTGGGCGCAAAGCGAAACATGTTTGGCAATTAATTGGTTAATCAAAATGATTAATTTGCATGAGCCCGGAGCACGCTTTTGCCATTCACATTCGCAGCTAAATTAAAACTGAATTTATAGGCTTGGAAAAGCTGTGGAAACTGAGAAAAATTGACAATATGGAGTGGGTACCAGGAACAGGAAAAAATGTCAATGACTGAGGCAGTTGACCGGCTTTGGCTTATGGGGGATTCACGGTGCGAGTCTCCTGGAAATTGTTGGCATAGCAAATAAGCTGACAGAGATCACAGAAGACATGTCTTCGTTTCGGCAAGATGTTCATTTAAGTCGCCTATTTTTTTTTTAGGCGCTGTCCAA
The DNA here is from genome assembly GCA_018904815.1 of Drosophila ogumai. Taxonomy (NCBI): domain Eukaryota; kingdom Metazoa; phylum Arthropoda; class Insecta; order Diptera; family Drosophilidae; genus Drosophila; species Drosophila ogumai. The sequence continues at coordinate 69,141 of JAEIIJ010006059.1, forward strand.
GTGCAATTAAAACATAATTAAATCCAATTAAATTGACATTAAGTATACGCCATGTGGCAGTGCCTAACTCCAGGCTTTCGGCTTGCAAAAAAGGAAAGAAAAAGGAAAAGCAAGGCATGAAAAATTCAAAGGACCGACAGCCAAAAGAGGGATGAATCGAGGAGGAGCAAGCGGCGGGCCAACGATTGCGTGCTCTGATAAAAAGCAAGACTAGAGGCGACGCCAGGCTCAAGTGGGGCTCAGGGGCTCAGAGGGACTGAGGGGGTGTAAGCAAGTGAGTGAATGAATGAATGAATGAATGAGTGTCTGACTGACTCGACTGTCTGTTGGTCCCAGCGAAAGGGGTGTGCCATCGAGTGAGTGGGTGCGTGTGTGTGTAGGAGAGAGCTTTGGGTTTAGGCGTTTGCTTTATAGGCGCAAAAAGCGACACACAAATGACACTTCATAGAAATGAAGACTACGATAATGATGATGGCTATGACGATGACGATGACGATGCCCATAATGATGATGATGAAGCGAGGGTGCGACTGTGCGATTGCCAGGGCGAGTGGCAATCGTCCGTTGTCTCCCCTCCAGTAAAAATATATTCGCATCGAGGGCTGCTAAAGTAATGTTTTAAATTAAGTAATTTGCATACGACTGAACACAGCTTCTGGTTGCTCGGGATAACGTTCAACGAGGGAGAATATCTCGAAAGTATTTTTTTTTTATACTTTTGCATTAGCATGCAAATATGACGAAAGAAAATCAGAGGACATAGTGGGCTTTACCCAAGACGGGGTCACTGGAGAGGAACCCCCCGAAAAAGGAGAAAACATTTAAATATTTTGTTAGATTTATTTGTTCTTTTAAGTTGCTTCTGAATTTTGGGCAATCTATTTTTTCAAGAGAAAACTCAACTAAAAAGCAATGGTATGTGAAAAAAGACTGCTTTTTAACTTGAATAATAATAGATTTTCGTTAAAGGCATTATAAAGAAAATGTGCTTAACGCCATGTAATTTTTCTGACAGAATTTTTCGTGTTTAAGCTAAACAGCAGAGAGAATTCTTTAAAGCCAATCTTTCCCTATCTAAATCTGCTCGTCTGTATATTTTTTTCTTGGTTTAATAACACATGCAAGCGGACTCCATTTTTTAAACTGCAAATTTTATTTTTAGCTTAAAAAAAACGCGCATCTCAAGTGTGTGCGTTACGCATCTTACTTTTATATTGCTTTTGGTTACAGCGAACTTTTAGACTTGTTTAATAATTAAGTAGTAGGACCAAGTCTTGCCTAAAATTTTTCAAAAATATAAGTACTTCTCCCGTGTTATTATTTCCCAGCTTGTTTGTTATTTTAAAAAATTCCCTAAAAATCTGTTTATTAAATTTTAAGGTCTTCGCTTACTTAAGCACACTTCGAATGGGAAGGTGAGGTCTGGACCCCAAATGGGCAATTTATCAACTCAACCGCCTTAATTTGCCAGGCCTCGATAAGGCACAAACACCACCCCCATCTTATCTGCTGCCCAGCGCCATCCAAGGATTAGATTTACTGCTTAACTTTCGCCAGTGCCTCAACTCTCAGGCTCTCAGATTCCGCTGTTCGGCTTCCACAAAGGCACAATAGGCAATACACAAGTAGGTGTACACTGTTGTTGTTGCTGCTGCTGTAGCGTGCCGCATAATTAAAAAGTCAAGTGAAAAATCACATTTTAACTCAAAAAGGAGGAGGGGTGGCGGGAGGTGTGCACGCTGGAGAGAATGAATGAAATTTTTGCGCCTGAAAGCAGACTAAAGTAATAAGTTAGAGCTGGCAGTGGAGGTGGCTGAAGGGGTGAGTCTCCCTCCCTGCATACCACACCGAATTGCGTCAAATGCAAATGCGTCCATTGTGCTTAGAGCCATAAACAAGCGGGCTGCAAGCGTCATTCCAAGGTGGGAAGGGAGCTGCTCCTTCTTGAGAGGTAAAGGGGGAAGTAGGAGGAAGAGTAGAAGGACACGGCAGAGCCACCGCAAACACTTGAGGGAATGGAAAATCCAGACCTTCCACCGAAGGAACGCTGTTTTCCTCTGGCTTTTGCTTTGCTTTTTGTGCGCCCAACAATTTGCCGTGCCACAAACTGAGTTGCTGCCTGCCTCACACACAGGCCCGAGAGGCAGCCAAAAGTGGCAACATGCCTGCCCAGGAATTACGGTATTATGCAATTAAATATTTAAAGTGCTGCCGAACCATTTCCGGTCAGGTCAGGGGTGGGGTTTCGAGGAGGTGCGTAAAGTAAATTGTTTCTGACTATGCTAAAATTAATGAAAATCGCTTTAGTTGAGATATCGAGGGAAGATATATTAGTCAAGCTTATTCTAATTATTACCAAAGTGCTTTTTAATCATTTTAACTTAAATAATCTATATTTTCACTGAGCTTAGAACACTTTTACTGAAAAAAAGGTTGACTTCCCAGTCAACTCTACACTCTTCCTTTTGTCTGAATCGTTTAAAAAACAAATCCTTTTATTTTTAAGATATCTCTTTCATCGAAAAAGCCGTAATTAGTTTTCTCTTGTCTTAACTAATAACACTCTTACTTCCCTACAGCACTTATCCCTTAAATCTTACAACCTTTCCATTTCCCCTAAAATTACTTAAACTTTAAACCGCACTCCTAGACCCTGATTAAACCCAACAAAGTAAGTAAAAATACCCGGGACAAGTCAAAGTCTCTGCTAAGTGCTTACAAATTTCACTTTTCCGCTCCGAGCAGCCTCCCCATCGAATTGAAGATGTCGAGTTGTTGTTGCTGCTGCTGTGCCCGTGCTGGAAGCTTAAGTATTTCTACTTTTTTAATTTCATGCAAATTTTCTTTTTCAAGATTAATGTCTGCGCCAAAAAAAGTTTTCCAAGGAGGACGAGCAGAAGAGGGAAATAAAGAGAACGCATAAGTGCTGTGTGCTTTAAGAACTTTATGAACTTGTTAATGCCCTTTATAGATAGTAAAATTTTGTAAATATGTATAGGATAACTGTATATATAGTATATCTGATGCCCAAGAAGATTCTTAATTTATAAATATTTTCTGGGATTGCATATAAGTTGATTAACAATTTTAGACTTTACCTTCTTTATTAACTTTGCTTTCTTTATAAAAATAAATTAATGATTAGTTTTTTATGTAAATATCTTTAACTTTGGCTTATTACACATATTATTTATTAATTTTTTAATAAATATTTATAAAACTTCAGTCAGACTAAAGATCATTCCTTTTCATCCTTTTACTTAGGGCATTTACACAAATGGCACCACACTGCTCTTCACATTTATCGCATTTTAAAGGATTTTTTTTCCCCGGGCGTAAATAAGGCTCAAAACTTCTGACTTCGGGGGCGTGGCAGGGTTGACGGCCAAGTTCTGTCTGTCTGCATCCCCATATAATACGCCCCCCAAAAACAGCAACCCATACAAGACATTTTGAAATGAATTCGAAAGAATTTGTATTTTTGTTTTTTCCTTTCGTTTGGAAGTGCATTGAAATTTAATTAAAGCTCTCCCGCATAACCCTTAAAAAATATGGCAGTTTGGGGCAAGATATATTCATTCTCATTTCGGCACTCTTAATTTAGATGGTTAATCCTTAAGCTCCAAAGCCAGTTGGTAAAAACTTTTTAATTGATTTCATTTCATTCTGTAGAAGCACTCTTCTTTTTTACTTTTCTTTATAGAAAATTCCCGTTTTAATTTCCCTTTGCCTTGTCGCCTTCTAATTGTAGGTGGGGGGTGGAAAACTCCTGGGGCAATTCCGTTAGATAAATCCGGGAAAAGCGATAATGTTGGAAATTATTGCGGCTGTGGTAAGTTTTATGTCCTCTAATAGCTGAGCTAAATGTTTGACTTGTTGAAGAAAAGTTTTGAAAAAGAATCGATTTGTGGATTTGCCAAAGTCGTTAAGCGATTAAGGAGTTCTTTGATTTAAATAAATAGAGAAGTAATCTATGGTTATCTTTCCTTTTCGATTATATATGTATATCAGTAAAGTACAAAAAACTCTCTATAAAATAAATCTACAACCAAGTTAACCCCATGCTCCGGCTTCGGTTGCGGCTTAATGATGACAGTAAAATGACTTAAATCGCTGTCAATGTTGACACTTTAACAAATTTTTTCACTTATGCTCTTTTAAATGCACCGCGAATGGATGGCTGGACGGTTGGTTCCTGAACGGGGAACATGGGAAATAATTATGCGAAATTTTTCAGCACACTTTATCCATTGTGGCTGTTGCTTTTTTCGAACTTTGCTTTATTTTTTTTGGGTTTGTTTTTGTTCAGTTTCGGTTCGGATCCATGGCAAAAGTTTTTGCAAAATTGTGTGTTTATTAAAAAAAAAAAAAAAGAAACGTGCAAAATATTGTTGTTGTTATTGTTTCTGGCGTTGTTGCAGCCTGGCAACGTTTTTGATGACGACAATCATGATGATGATGATGACGGTTAAGTCGTCATCATTGCATTTGTTGCCTGCCGGGCGTGTTCATTCAACCGCACATAAATCGCAACAACAACAGCAATGATAACAACAATAACAACTGCAGCACACTGAGAAGAATTACTCAATAAAATAAAACATTTCAAGGTGACTTTAATCACAATATATTAAATTTTCATAAGTTCAACTTGATATTGTTTTAAAATTTAAATACAATACATTTATTAATTTTATTTATTTTGTATATAGATATAAAATAAGCTTACATGTTTTTTAAGTGCATTGACGGACATTGAAAAATGCAACGGAAATGCGAAACGCGCGACGGGGGCGTGGCACGATGGGCTGCCGGGGGACGGGTATTGGCAGGCGGGAGGCTGGAGGCGGCACCCAAAAACATTGGCAAACAACAGCAACAACCACTGCAGTTCGAAGAGACCCGGGGCCCGGGACCCGAGACCCGAGACCCATGTGGCAACCAGTTGATTTGGGGCTGGCACGGGGGACGCGTGGGTAGGTAGGTGCCCTGCAGCTTTGGTTGTTTGACTGACTGACTCGACTGGTTACAGGGGATTCGGAGGGGGTAGAGCCAGCCTGTGGTTATCCGCGGGCAGCAGGTGAGCCTCGGAGTTCCCCTCTCGCATCCAGCCTTTCGCTTTTATCTCCATGATAAAGCGCGACTTGCAACGCGCTGCGTGGTGGAAGCCCCAATGCCCTGCCTTTGCCCCTTCGTGGCGGAGTTATGAGAGCACGCTTCATAATCGTGAAGAACCGGAATTGGTTAATGGGTGCGGGGTGAGTGGGGTTGAGGAAGGGGGGAGGGTTGGGGCAGTGGGCATTGGGGTAATGGAAATGGGTTGCACCGCCTGCTGCTTCACATTTTTCACAAAGAGTGCGCTACACCTGAAATGTGTGGGCATGTTGGATTTGATGATTGCATGTACTTTCGGCTTGATTACGGGGAGTGGTGACGATGAAGTCATTACTTTGTGTATTATAATCGTTTCGATTAGTGTGGGGTAGGATTAATGGCTATAGCTTTTATGGCACATTAATATTTGATTGGAATAATGCAATTACTCACTTTTAGACAAATTCAAATAAAGGGAGTGCTAATGAATAAAGTTCTCTGAAAACTTTAGGAATATTTACATTTAAGTATCAGATGTAAGCTTAATAATGTGGTATCTATAACGAAACCCGCAGACAAAGGTAAAGAAATCTATGATTTTAATGGTAATTTTCCTTATTAATATTTTATATATGAAATAAATTACTTGAAATCAGAGTAATGAAGAGGGGTCTATTCCTGAAGATATTTCATGCGCGAGAAAGTATCTGTAAATTAGTTAAGTAAGATTTTGTAGAGCTGAATATGGTCTATAAAGTTTTAATGAAGATTCCTACGACCCTTAAGATATTATCTTTAGCATCCTTTGCCTGACTATTCATAGAAATCCAATTCTACAATCCCTGATCCTTTTCAGATTTACCCAAAACCATACACTCGTTTACCCCTTTCCCTTGTGATCCATAGATCTTAGCAAAAAAAGGACACTTTCAATTCGTAGAGACCGAAGCTCTTCCATCTCTGGTGCATCTTTGTTGCCGTTCCCAAGAGCAAACTCCCCCTCCCCTCCCACCATGTGCCCCTTATTATCTCCCCCGGCGCATCGGCATTGACTGCTCGCACCGCCGGGATCTCTTCCCATCAACTCGTTTAATTGAATTGTTGCTGTTGTTGTAATTGCTTTGCTACCGTTTTTAAAATCAGCCAGCATTCCCGGGCAACGCATGTGCAGGCCAGCCTACCTCCCCTTCCCTACCCTACCCTTCCCTACCCTCCAGCAGGGCACTTGACTTCATTTAATGCGCTCGCCGTCTGCTGTCGCTGCTACCTCAGCGCTTTGCCAATTTTTTCGAATTTTAAACTGGTTTTTTTTTTCTCTCCCGCTTTTCTGTTTTACACATAACTCGTCGCTTATTTTTGCTGTCGGTGCGTATTAATTTCAATACACCTTACCGATCCCCCTGCCCCGAGCCACTGAACTACCATTTTTGGGCAGCTGGCGCGCGTGCGCTCGCATGCGTAATGAGGCAAGGGTTACGCATACGCCGGGTAGTGCACAGTAAACAGCGGACAACGGACAACGGACAACGGACAGCGGACAGACGATGATGGGATGGCACTCGCTAACGCACTCGTGTCGCCTGCACCTGTCGATCGATCGAAACCAACGGGCGTCATGTGCCGCACGTCGCTTGTAAATAATTCATGTTGACAACTATTTTAGCCGGTCGCAGCTCTAGTTGGTCGCTGGTGGCTGACAAACGACGACCGCGACTGCGATTGACGGTGTATTAAATTATGATTGACACATTGACTGCCTGCCTGCCAGACCGAATGACTAACTAACCGGCAACCAGAGTGAGTGAGCAGGGCGGAACTCTTATCACTGCTTACGGAAACATTGAAGTCAAGGTCTTAAAAAAATGTATCTTTTAAAGTACATAAGATAATCTAAAGATTATTTTAATTTTATATAAAAAAGGAATCGGAATAATAAATTATATTTATTGAAAATGGAATATAAAATATGCAGAAAAGAGAAAAGAGTTTGAAAGAAACATATTAAATAACTAATGTACAGAATTTTAATTACTGTGCCAAGATAATATTTTTGAAAATACTTTTGTCGATCTTTAAGTTCTGAAATTCCGGAAAATCTGTAATATTTAATATCGTTATATTTTAGTCTTATTAACCTTTAAAGCGAAAAGAATCTTCCAATTGCTTACACGTTCAGTTATTCAATTTAAGCGGCTCACTTCGAATGATTTTAAAATAGATTCCTTACCGAAAGTAATATTTCAACATTCCCCGGGATCCATTGCACCTCGTTTTCCATAGGAAATAAACCCTTTCCTTACCTGCAATGAAATCAAAAGTGAAAAAGAAAACATGTTAATTAAAAACTTTGCTGTGGAGCGGATTAAACGGTTGGATGGGAGGGGCAAGTAATGCTCGAACAATTAACAATTAGCAAGTTTATTGCCAAAACTGCACAAATCATGTCTGGGCCAAAACGGGAAGCCTGCGCCAATGAAGCGTAAAGAGCAAAAAAGATTTTGGGGGATGAAAACGCTTAACAGAATGGCATGGAATCCTTCCACATTTCCACTTGGTTGCAAGCCGCCTAGGACTTTGCCTGCCTCCCACTCAGAACGGCCAACAGGGACGCCAAAATAAACAACCAGCCAGAAAACAGGGCAAGAAAAAAAGCAAAACAAATGCAAAAGTTTTCTAATTAAAATCGCGTAAGTTTTGTGCCAGCCTCGTTAAATTTTCCCCCAACCAAAACTATTCTGCATGAGAGCTGTTTTTCCCCAGCCAGGACTTTCTTGCTTTCCCCATCTCAGCCATCTTCATCTTCATTTCATGTTCGTAGTAATTGTTTGTTAATGTCTTGGCAAATGAGGGGCCGTAAAAGAGCAGTAGAAGGAGATAAAGCCATCCGAATGGCCGCTAAGTTGCAACCTCTTTTTCGCCGTGTCGCCGAGACACAAGACCCAACATGTGGAAAAGCTCAGAAAAAGTGCATGCGGAAAGGGGGAAAAATTAAATTAAGAGCTTGACACGCAAGGAGGAAATCACGCGTGACACGACCAACAAGGACGCAGAGGCAACAGGCGTTCCACAAGGATCCTGGTTCACTTTATCGTTATTATTATATTCCATATTTATAGTTGTATTTACAGTTTGCAGCCGGGGAGGATGGAGCCGGAGCCATGATGATGATGATGTCGGTAATGAACGAGCCAACTCGGGCCAAGGACTCCGTGCTCGGGAGCAGTCGTTGCCGGCGTCTAGACTCACAAAACAAACATAAAACGAAACCAAAGCGGGGCACGAGGCGGAAGCACACACCCACTCCGCCCTGGAATAAACTTAACGCCTCTTTAAACTTATGAAACATTGTATCCTGCGAGACGCTGAGCCCACGGGTGGCGGCCCTCTTCGCCTTTTGTGTGGTGTGCAAAAGTTTTAAATTCTATTTTCGAAATGAATTTTTGATTGTGTGCTTTCCCTTATTCCCCGAGTTGCTGCTGGGTTGCCACATTGCCTCAAAATTTAAATCATCTGGCAGCGCCATTTTGTTAAAGGATAAAAGGCAAAAGGAGCAAAAGGAGCAAAAGAAGCGGAGAAAGCAGGGATCGGGCAGGAAAAGGGGAAAAGAGAAAGGCGGGCGTGATGGAAACTACCTTATCAGCAGCAGCCGAAAGGATATGAATGGGAAAAGCCATCAGGGAAATGTCGTAAGGCCGTGGAGGTAGTCGACTTGGGCAATGCTCTGATTCCAGATAGAAGTTGGAGATGAAAGGACTTCCCCAAACAAATTTAAAGTAATATTTGAAAAAGCCACTTTCTTAAATTGTATCTTAACAAGTATTTGATGATAAAATAGATAAAAACCTTTTAGAATTATTTATTGTTTAAAAATATTACAATTATGGAAATTGTATTAAAAATTAGTTACAAGGATATTGTTTTTACATATTTCTCCAACAGGTATTCCAGACCTTTTCTAATATTTCTTAAACCATCAATTAAAGAGCATTCCCTGACCAATCTCGAACTTTTGGGTATTATGAACCGAGCGGAATAAAAAATCAGCAAAAAAAAATAAGTGAGCACGAAACCGGAAGGAAGGAAGACACACATACATACAGGCAGGCGAAGGGCGCGAAGGATACCCACGTTCACACACACACACACAGAGACAGAGCAGGACCGTAAAGTGCCAAGCGACTTTTACAAGGGTCGACAAATATGAGGCAAGCTCTCGTGGCAGCAAACGAACCCCAGCCGAGGCCCGAACGGGAGTTGCGACGGCGGGGGTGGTAACGAGAAAAGGCAACACATTGAGCGCTTTAATGTGCCCTGCCCCCCCTCCCTTCCCCCACAGCACCCTGCTGCTGCTGCTGCTGCTGGCGGACGCCCTTTAAGGCCGTCTGCCTGTCTGGCCTCGGGGGTCGCAGAGCGCACATTTCCCCCCTCCGGGCCACCGCTGTGTTAGCTTAAATATTTTATGGGGTGTCAGCATTGTCGATGTCGGCGCGATTGTCTTTGCCGCCCTCCTGCGAAATCCACCTCATCCATGTGAAGCCTTCGCTCCTCTTCTTTATCGGGTGCGTCGTGGCTTGTCTTTTGTGTTGCGAAGCTAAAGTAATTTCAAATTGATAAGCATCGCCCGTGGAGGTGGTTGTAGTTTTTGGGCTGGAATGAGGCTGGGCTACATTAAACTGATTTGTTCCGTCGCTCGCTGCTCAAAGTCAATTGAAATTAAGTAACAGATTTTTACAGAGCTTAAAAAAGGAAAAGGGAATGGAAAGTGCAATTCCTTCCGGCATGCGTATTTCTGTAGCTGTAACTCCACTCGAGAGCGCTGGCTTTCAACAGCAGCAGCAGGACTCGGAATGCAGAATGCAGAATGCTGAAATTTGCATAAGTTTATTAAGAGTCCAGACCTGGAGCCCAAGCCACTCGAGAGCCCAGGCAGCTGGCTGGAGAAACGGGGGGACAAACAGACAGTGGTAACGACTGGCAGACGGACTTCAAGTAGCCAGCCATCAGCAAGACAAGAGACCCAACAACAGCCGCTGCACAGCAAGAAAATTTTGAAGTTTTAAAATATGTAAGGTACTTGGATATATATTATATATCTGTTTCTGTGGAAGTATGTCCTATACTTCAGTTTGAATTTTTTTTATAAAAAGCAAAGAGAACTGTGTCTTAAAGATTGTTTTCTTTATAAAAAAAATTGAAAGATCCATAAGAAGCTATATTTTTCTTTGTTAAAAGTATGATAACGCCCAATTCCACACAAATATAGCCCACAAATATACCTAAGAAATGAGCACAAGACTTTAAATTCCTCACAGTGTACATCTACAATGAGGACAACCACTCAGGCAGCTGTTTTCGGCTGCTGGTCGAGCCTTCGTCAGCGCCTTCAACTGCAGCTGGTGGGGCGGGCAACGCTGCGTATGCGTATTATCAGGAGTCGACTATAAATTATGTGTCAATTACAAGAGTCAATTGCATTAATCATCGCAGCGACTTGGCTCAAAAGATAAAAAGGCGCCTGCCATCTGTTTCGCATGTCAAGAACGAGGGCGTGGCTGCCGCAGCTGCAGTTCAGGAATTAGAAGTAAAACCCGTTCGCCGGCTACTTCTTTCTCCAGATATATGTACATAGTATATGCGTAGATTGTCATAAATTTAACGCAGCCGACATGGAGTTGCAAACTTTTTGGCAGCAGACACTCCAAGAGCCAAAGCCCCAGCCTCCCCGCCCGCCAAGTGTCATGTAAATGTGCAACAGCCAGGAGACGTTTGCTGTCGACATCAAGTGGGTGGGGAGGGGGAAAAAGGGGGAGAGACCAAAGCCCGACCAGGCCCGCAAAGCCGCCAACTGCTTTTAACTGTCATTAATTATGTCAAAATAAGATTTAAATGCTTTTTGTCTGTGCAAACATTTAGTTACGACCGAAGGGGGGGAGCAACCCCTAGACAAAGGTTCCTTCTGCTCCTTCTCCTCTTTGCGGAATAGCAAAGTTTTTGGTCTTACTAAGCTGGCATTGCGTAAATATAATTTGTTTAGTAAAACAAAAGAATCTTGAAGGGTTTTTCCGAATCGGAGGTACTTTTTGGAGGGGGTTTTGGAGTCCTAGCAGCCACCTGAACCAACACAAAACATTCATTATTTATGCGCATTTGTCCCACCGACTGTCCTGGAATAATGAGCAGAAATCGGCTTAGGCTGCCCTTTGTTGAACTTGGCTAATAGAATTTTGAATAAGTTATCAGGTGGCGATAACAAAGGCTGCAATTGTTTCTGCTGCGTCAACAAATCACCGATTCATGTCTCAAAGCGTCCTGCAGGACACTCCCCGACGATGCACATTGTGTGTTTGTTCTTGCTGCTGCAGAAAGCACAATTCAATTGTGGCTGCCATTGTAATGCAAGCCACTTCTGCTGCTGTCAGTCACCCCATCTTCGCCCCCGAACCATCCACTTAACTCCACTCGAGTCAAGCCACTCAATGCAACATGGCCAATTAATTACGCAACAGCACGGCCCAATGCAACCACCGTGCCGCCCCCTTACCACCCAGAACCCATTCCCGGATAACTGGCCACAGTGACCGCAACATTTAAGTGTCTAACCCGCACTCAAACCCACACCACACCAGCAGCTGCTGCCAGCCTGCTCACCTGGCCAACGCGGCGTATACGTTATCAGCACAGCCAAAGTTGCCTTCCGTGTCTGTCTTTTTTTTTTTTAATTTGCATAAATTAAGGAGGCAGACTGGAGGTATTTTCATTGAAAAGCGCGCTTCATTAAAATTAAATTTAAAGGCATACAAAAATGCGATTCATTCGATGGAAATTCCCGGCTTCAGTCCATGGAAAAAGCATCCCCTCGTTGAGCGCTAAAGTATTTCAATGAATTTCCCCCTTTCCAGCGATTGCAGTTTGCATTTTAATTCTGTCGCCCGACGGCCAACATTCGGCATTCAACATCCAACAACAACAGCCAATATCCAACATCCGGAGACCGGGCTAATCAGGGTCCGCCGATGCTTCCGGCCGGAGCGCAATGCACGATTTATGTTTGTCATCAAAGCGGAGTTTTCAAACATAAAAAAAAAGGTCTTAAGCTGACTTTGAAGTTAAATAGTTTATAGTAAATGATATATGGGTAAACGATTGTTTAACAAAATCAAAAAGCAAAGCAAAAGCAACACACTGCAAGCTAAGGTTAATATAAAACAATAAGATGAGTAACGCCAGATGAATTTTTGCTGCTAGCTGTACAGCGATTATCGTTATTTGTCTATGTAGGTCTCTATGCATCTTGTTATTAAAGAGTCTTTAGTGCCAGTGTTTTCGATTCAAAGTCTGATCGAAAAGTGTTGAAAATAATTCCAGTGTAAATTCCAAACAAACTTTTATGGGACTTGGCTTTAATTTTAATTATTTTCTGGCAAGTTTCATTCACTTACTTCTTTAAAATAGCCCTGGATTATAATTGTAAAATATAATATCTACGTTCTTAATAACTTTTCCCCAAAAATACCATTTAAACTGAATTTTAAATAAATGTAATATATTAACAATAATAATGCTTTGTTTTAAATTATAACTAAATTTTGAAAACCCGAAATGTTTACTTATTATTAAGTCATTTGCTTGTAACTTGGCTAGCTCGAAGCTCATTTAAACTGAAACTCCATTTCTGCTGCAACTTTAGACAGTTTCTTGGCCTTCTGTTGATGTTCTGTCTCGAGTCTCTTAATTTGGCGTTGCACTTTTTCGCTTGGACTTGGGCCAACAACTTTCGCCATCTGTCTCCCTCTGGCCCTGGTCTCCCCATCTCGTCCACTCGCTCTGTTTTTCGTCTAATTGGCCGCTTTTGGCTCATTTATCTTGCTCGAACTCGGACTCTGGGCCCCACCCTGCGCCACTTTTAATTTGGGTGAAATTTTCCTTATTTATAAGGTTTTTCACTTCATTGCACTCGTTCGCCAGACACCAGAGCTTCCGAGGCTTTGTCCACTGTCCTCGTCCTGGCCGCCTCTGGCTTCGACTGGTGGTATCATGTCACTAAATCAGCACAAATTGCTCAACTGATTTATACATTTTTTGGCCAAGTGCCAGCGATATAATCTCATTGCCTTGTAGTTTAGCCATCACAGCTCGCCCGCCCGCCCGGCTCACTCCCCCGCCGCCATTTACATCATCGGCGATGTTGTGTCTCGCTTCTGGCCTTATAAATGCTACCAAATATGTCAACGGGCTGCTCTTTGTTTTCCCTGATTTCTGTGCTGTGCTGTTTGCTGCCTCGGGTTTTGGGGTCATATGGTCAAAGCTGTAAATAGATTTCCCGTTTCTAAAGTCTAAAGCTCTTCCATGGGATCGATAACCACTGCTTGTTACCATTTAAGTCCCTTGGCTGGCTATTATTTTGCATATTTTGCATGACTAATCCCTCGTATCACCTCGAGCAGACCTGCTTTTTGTAACAATTATGTTATAGCTTCAACTTTTAAATGTACTTTCCAAAAATGTGCACAACGCGACCTTCAACCAAAACCGGCAAGCCAACAAAATCCAACCAACTGGCCAAAAACCAGACAAGAACCACTGCAAAATTGCATGGCAAAAGATACAAAATATATGCATAGATGGAAGTTGGTGTTATTGTGTGCACACGAAAATCAACTGAAAGCGGCAGACAAAGTTAAAAGTCAACGGCGAGGGATACTGGTTAAATGAAGTCGACCAGCAAAATGTTGTGGAAACTCAGGGTTCAACTAGGAGTTGCCTCGGGTGGGTGAGTTTTAAGTTCTTATTTTAGACAAGAATTTTCTATACTTTACAGATGATAAATCATAAATAAAGATTGTTGTACATTATGACTCATAAATACATATCATAAATAAATTTAGTAATTAAATTGACTTGAATGCTCCAAGTGTTTCATAAAGTAAAGGATGTCTTGAAATATATATTTAATTTATTTATTAAATATTTACTAATACCTTACCAACACCTTCTCCTACCCATCATACCCTGCTAAAGTCTCTCTCAGCGAATATTTTCACTGTCAGAACCCCGCTTTTCCGCTTCCCTCACAGATTTACTATGGCTACCAGTTGATAGTTTTAACCATTTTGTGCGTTATTTTCATATACACATTTCGCTGGCTAAAAACTTTTTAATTTGCCCGAAGCAGCAGCTGCACAAGCTTTGCATGTTTATGGTAATTGCATTTACAAGTGGACCCCAGGGAGGGGGAATCAAGCTCGAACCTCTCGAACTGCGACTGCATCCATGGAGATCGAAATGCAGACATGCGGGCCCAAGCTCATCATTTAATTGAACTGAGAACCAATTGAATAAAAAAGTGGATCGCAAAATAAAAAGATCAGGGGAAAAAAGATCAGGGAACACAGAAGAACGGCAACTCAAATTCGAAAATTGCTTCTTTAGAAATTATTTATATGTAAGGGAATACTATCTGAATAGCTTATATTTTACTATTTTTAAACTAACAATAAAATATTATATATGCAAATAAATATTAAGATAAATAAATACAATACTGTTTAATTTATGCAATTTAAAACCTTTCCTTCCATATAACAAACTACTTTATATTTTATTTATATTATATTGAAATTCCTAACTCTACAGGTACAAAAATACTCATCATTCAATGCGCTAGTCAATCTATTAAAGCTAAAATTATTACATTAGTTAAATTATTTAGCTTTTGATTTCTAGAGGTTTTCTTAGTAAATTATCTGAGAGCTAAAAGAAAAAATATACCAAATCCAAGCGTTTTAACTAGCTAAGTAGCTTAATTAAGGGAATCCCTGCTTAATAACATACATTTTCTTTTCTTGAAATTTTTATTAAACTTTAAATAATATATAATATAAGTCAAATTATTATGCTTTTGCTTTTTAGAGGATTTCTTGGATAATTATCTAAGAGTTTCAAAAAAAATATATCCCAAATCAAAGCGCTTAAATTACCTAAACTTAGACTGAAGGGGCTATTGGTTGATCAGACTTCCGTAGCTTCTTTGTAAACTTCAGTTTTACTATTTCTTTATACAGAAATATTTCTTTATAAAAACAAAAGTTTGTGTTTTATTTATTTATCTTGTTAGGGTTGTGCTGGAGCAGGGAACCCCCTGGGTGGATTTTCTGGGCCCCGCATTTTTCTGCATGAGCAACGCTCCTGTCGCTGCTCAGCGTATTCAAAGGAGCGTGCCGCGTTTTCAGCTGCCTGTTGAGGTGCCCTTCGGGAAATTGGCGGGGTTTTCCTAAAGGCACAGGGTGGGGGAGGAGAGTGCAGAGAGCCTGTCACCGGAAAGCAATCAGCAAAATAATCGAGTGAGCCCACAGCTGTGTGTATGTGTGTGTGTATTGGCCCGCGGGGCTGTGATTCTGACATGTGTGTGCGGCACAGTGAGCGCTTAAAGTCAACGGCTGGGACTTGTCGAAGCTGGAGCTGAATTTAAAATTCGACAAATTGAAATATCGAGTCTTGATGGGGATGGATTGAGAGGACCCCTCAGTTGAACTTCAGTTTGGAATTCTTTCAGAGCTTAATTAGCAACGAATGAGTGATTATGCCGATTTCAATTGCCGATATAGACACAGAATTTTGCAATAAAGTCTGCCAATTTGTGTTTTATAGAGTGCCGCCCAGGCTGACTTTGATTGATGGATCCTTCTGGCTTGGCTGAGCGATGACACCCATGTATGTAAATATATGTAGGTATATATTGCCACGTCACGCTGCACTCTCTCTGCCTTAACCCCTGACTGAGGCCGCTTATTAACTCCCACCCGCTTAACCCCCATGTTACCCGTACTTTTGTCGAAAATCGCTTCTTACACTTTAATTGCCAACAGTGCGGAAATTTCCCCCTCGCTCCCATTGGGCTTCTTTATTTTTCGCTTGATGATCCCCTTGTGCGCTTCTCGTTTTCCATTTTCCATTTGTTCCATTTGCCAACTTGAAATGCAATACAATGGGCATTAAGTAATTGTTGCTGCTGTTGTTGCTGCTGCTGCTGCTGCTACTGCAGCTTGTTGACAAATCCGCACATTTTTCATAAGCTCGGCAAAGTACTTAAACTCACACAACGATATGCCTGCCGCCCGTACTTGTTCTTGGTCTTGGAATACCCTGTGGGACTATGAGGGGTTAAGGGTATATGGGTTTTGTGAGGCATTTAAAATCGGAGGCAGAGTGAGAGGAAAACATGCACCTAGTTTGGAAAAGTATTCATTAAGTCTAAGCGGAAGTAAATTAGAAAATTTACTATTTTAATTGAAATTTAATTTATAAAAAAAATGTAAAAACTATTTTACATTTTCTATTTTTTAATCAATGCATATAATTAGTTCTTTCAATCTCGAGAGAGCAACGTTGAACCATTTTAACCGCATCTTTAATACGAAATTTTAGGACATTTTTTTGTTGGAAAATTTGTATGGATCCCTTAACACAAGAAACGATCTATTGGGGCAAATAGCTTGCCTTAGGAGACGTAGGATCTTAAAGGAAAACATTGATAAACATAATAATATTAGACATTTAAACAACTGGATATAAAATTTAAGCAAGCAATTTCTGTGGATTTATTGTTTGTATATTTGCTTTATATTTATTTAATTTTTTTTAAACATAAATTGCCTTAGATTACTTTCTGCATATACATCATAAATTCAAGGGTTCTATTAAGGCAACAAAATTAATAAAAAAAATGTAAGCAAGCAATTACAGTGGATCATATATTATAATTGATTTTCCTTATTTTCTCTGCTAAATTTTTGACACATAAACCCTCAATAAATCTCTGCTTTTTTATAGGGTATACCATAGTCAACCCTTGTTGCATTCACCAGACGAAATTCGTTTTCGTTTTGACTGTCGTGCAGTTTTTTGCGCCGATTATGACGCGGACATGGACTCGACGCTTCAATTGGAGTGGAGTGGTATGGAGTGCCTCCCATTCCCATTCCCATACCCATTCCTATTCCCGTCCCATTCCCATTCCCATTTCCATTCCCACTGACACTGCCACACCACTCCCAGTGCCATTTATGAGGGCACATTATGCCATTTATCGCAGCTTAAATGCCGCTCATAAACCCAATGCAGGCCACCTCCCCTCGTCACCGGATTATATTGGCTTCTTTGCAGGGACAGAACTCACGGGGACTTGTGGATCCGAAGTTGGCCCTGCTGGGGGTCCGCGCTAATAATAGTGCTCTGAGTTTATCATTGCAATCAATTAATTGAAATTATTTCTTTGCCCAGGCATTCATTTTTTCTGTTTTCGGCTGCCATTAATTGTTTTGGGTTTTGTGAATTTTTCATAGCCAATTGTTGCTGAAATCAAAGGCAACTTCCTTGGCTGGGGCCGGGGGCCAACAAAGAATGAATAATTGTGCAGTCACCTTGACTTTTGCATCTAAGCGTATACTTAATAATTAGATAATGACGGCACGAACAGCCACAATGGAACGATTAACAATGAAATTGCAGCACAGCAAGACACAAAAAATAAACATTCAACCTTTGCATTCGTTTTTTGCTCGTTTATAGTTTTTTTTTTTTTCGTTTTTCGCAAAACAAATTCGCAGAAAAGCGCAAAAAATTAACTTGGCAAAAAGCATAAAAAATGATGTGGCTAGCCTTGAGGAAGTGTTTTTGCAAATGCAACCAGAGTCGACGGCTGAACAAATATATATTAAAGCCACATTGTCTAGGGGCTTCAGAATTCGGGGGAGTGCCGAGTCGAAAAAGGTTGGATCTCGTTAGGCGTGGATGGGGTCACAGAGTGCTCCGATCGCGGGAGTAAGCCATCTGTTCTGTGGGATAATCCGAATCAAAAGACAGGTAAGAATCTAATAAAAAGGGGTCCCCCAATCACTTGATATTCAGCCTTCATAGATCACATAAAGTCTTTTGATAGCGCCTCTTGTCCATGCCCATAATTTTAACGATCTCACTGGGGGAGCGGGAATTGGGCCCGATTTTTAAGTTTTTCTTAATTACAAGCACAAATTGGCCAAAGGGAATGAATTCAAATGAGTTTCATTTGCATTATTTCTCGCCCGCCCCACAATAGAGTCCTAAAATTGTCATAAAAACATTAGAAAAGCCGTGGCAGCATCAAAATTAGAGTCGTAAATGATGTGAAGTTATGGGGCCCTCGGCGTCTGAGCTAGAAAATTAAGTTTAATGAGAATTTTATGCCTCACAGCAGGGGACGCTGCATATACATTATATATAGATTGATTTATCTCTTTTCTCTGCAGTGAAGCATAAAATTGTAGAGGCTAGATCAGGGGCGATCTACGCACTCTGGTGACTCACGTTCCCCCGTCTAGAGGCGGTGTGCCATGTGCAACATGTTGCCAAAAAGCAGTTATGCATAGTTATGAAATAGTCTTGGCCAAGCTGCCAATATGTTGCAACATCAGTCGATGATTATTATTTATTCCAAGTCGAAGTTTGCCGCCGTAGTTTGTTTGCCGCTTTTCCCCTCTGGCCAGAAGCGATTCAGTGTTCAGCTTGTGAACTGTGCCAAACTTTGAAATTTATTGCTGCTGCTAAAGTTTCATTGCCAATTTTCCGGAATTAGGGCGGTGCAAGAGGAGAAGCTTCTCTTAAGCCATCACAAGTGCTTGAGACTGGCTTAGACACTTGCCAAAGATTTCAAAAAGAGGATGCAGTAGTCAATAAGGAGGCCACAGAAAGGTTGATAGTGTTACAATGACCAGATTAACTTTGGTGAAAAGCCTTTATAAACCTTTTCCTGGACCTTTAAGAACTCTTCCTTTTATAGTTCCGTTAATTCTTGACCTCCAATCACCTCTCAATCACCTCTTAATCAGCACTGAATCACAGACCCCTTGTCCACATCTCTATTCCAATTTCAATCTGGAGAACGCCCACCAGACAAATGCCGGCAATCAACACCATCTAGATAAAAAACAAATATAAACAAATGTCGGGCAGGCAGCATCTTTGTTCATTTTCAACATTTTTACATAAAATTCCAAACAAATGCAAAGCAATCCGCGGACTCTGGGCGGGAGGGGAAGTGGCCATTTTATTTATTGTTATTTCATTTCGACCGCAAATTAAAAGCTATGAATAAAAGCGCCAAGTGGAGCACGAAAAGGGAAGAGCAAACAGTGAAGGAGGAGCAGGAAAGGAAAGGAAAGGATAGGAAAGGGAAAGCGGCAACGGAGGAGACGCTGTGGAATGAGAGAAATGAGAGAGAGGGGAAAGAGCGCATAAAAAGCACACAGTAAAACATGCTGAAAAACGGAAATAAAAGCTTATTAAAGCCAACACAAAATGGAGTTTCAAAAGGGATAAAGAACGGCGGGGCTGTGGCGGCGGCGGCAGCAGAAAGCGGGGGGAACGAAGCGGAAACAGAGAGCTAAAAAACAAACACTAAATCAAACATTACACCCGAGTTGGAAGAGAAGGCAACCCCGACAAATACATAAAAACGTGAAGGGGGAAATACCAAAGCAGGAAAATCCAAGGGGAAAATGCCAGGCAGAAGGAAAAGCTGACCGAGGAGCAAGGACCCACGTTTTGGCGCCGGCAATCGCGATTCCCAGAAGAGGAAACCTCTTTTTAGGGGCTGTGAATTGTGCGATTTACCTATTACCACCTATAAAGTTAACTATAAACTCTACGATTTTAAAAAATTTTAAAACATAACGATATGTATATCTTTAAATTTGTTTGTTGTTAAACAAATAAACTTATCGTAAAGCAAAAAACTGGATACAAAATATAGCAGAGCGCTGTTAACCTTGCTGTTAATTTGTGATTTTTTCTTTAAACCACCAAATTGTGCTGTAAGGAACAGACACCTGGTTGGCTACCTGAAATTAGCTGTAATTTAGTGAGTTGGACAAGATTTGACATGATAAACCAAAAAAAAAAAAAAATTAACCGGAAGTTTATCTGGCCGAGAATTTTTAACAGAAAGTTTAAATAGTGAGATGTAAGTGAGAAGGATAAATTATATAATAAAACTCACTTTATTTTAAACAATTTTAAATAATAATAATTTTTCTTAATTGATAAATCATTCTAATAAAACAAAGACTTTTATTTTAGTCCTTTGCAGGTTTATTATTACCAAATGTATTTCTTATTTAAGCTTTTTCATTACAAGTCTGGTAATAAGTTATTTAAAAGTCGAGTCATTGCTCTGAAACTTATTTTTATTCTTTTTAGAGCGTCAAAAGCAAATGGAAGAACTTTGGTAAACATCGGTGCAAGGGAAAGTGGAAGAAAGACAAATGTGGGCGCCACCACGACGCTTTTCCCTCGTTCGTCCTGCCACCCAAAGGCCCTTCAAACGAACCCCTTGCAGCCAGTTCGGCATCCTTTTTGCAATATTAAACGCAGCAATGACACCCATGGGGTGCAGGGCCGCCTGCGGGTTAAGCACTGCCTCCTCAGACTATGCTAGACAACTGAATATATACACCTAGTTATTTGTTGGCTTTTGCCAGCTTCTGCGGCTTCTGTGGACACAGAGAGCTGGGGAGCTGGGGAGATGGGGAGCAGGGCGACGGCGGCAAACAAAGTGAAATATCAGGGGAATTAAAGACATGGCAAGGATTTTCAGTGAATGCCAGACTGCACATGAAAAGGATGAATGGGTTCCCAGTTGCTGATTGGTTATGGCTTTAAATTTCTCATAGAAGAGGCCCCACGGATCACCTTTCCCTCTATGGCATGCAACTAAACGTGTTCTATTTGCTAATCCACTAACCCTTTTTCTATCACCGCTGGCAGGAGACATAATCCCATGCAAAGTGCTTCAGTTTTGTGTAATATGAGCGAGAGAAATGTATAGCCCCGAGGAGAAGGACGCACGCCCTCCAGTTGGATAAGCCAAAAGGATATGTGTGCCATACACCCCTCCCATCCCATCCCACTCCCTCAACAATGCCAGCTGAGAGCTTTTTTGTTATGCATTCCACAGAAGAAAAGAAAGCGGGAAAGGAATTAGGATATAAAAAGCAAAGGGAACATGGAAAGTTTGGTCTAGCTCGAGCTCAAGCACCAGCTCAAACGTCGGGCCAAACCCCCAGCTCCTCCTGAGTCGTTTGAATGGTGCCAAGCGGGCACCGCTAGGAGGCATTTCCATGATTACAAGCCAGGGACATGGACACACAACACACAACACACACACACACAGAGAGGCAAAGAAGCACTTTGAAATTGAAGCTGCTGGAAAAGGGGGATAAGCGCTTGCCTGGCATACCACTCTGGGTAACCTCTCAAGTCAAATTAAAGATGCCCCAAACCCTCATAGAAGTAGCTCAAAAAGGGATCCTGGCAAACAGCCAGGCCAAAGCAGTAATGAAACTCAATAAGCAAGCAAAATTGATCTGCCACAAGCTCTAAGAAGTTCCTAAAATGTTGCATGACAACATCGATAAGGATTATATACTCTTTCTTTTTACAAAAATAATTTAAAGATATCATTATAACACCTTCAATTAATTACACACATCTAAAGTCTAGATTCCAATGACTTGCCTCATGATACCTCCCACTCTGGTTGTCCAATGTCGCCTGTCGATCAATCTCTGCAACAAGAATCGCCCCTCTAGCGAGACAGATACCGGAAAAGAGCCACGGTAATTGGAAACTGGTCTGGACTGGGGTGAATAGAAGGGCTATCGGTTGCCCTGGCACCTCCAGGAAATGTCTCACGCGGTTATCACAGGCGGTAATCTTATCAGTGACCACAGGCACACTCACTTGGAACTGACAAATGTTAGACGGAGAAGTGCATGGCTGGCCGATAGGGAAACAAAGAGGACATTGACTGCAACTAACGGGTATATAGGGAAGAGGTGTGGCTCGGCTCTAAGGGGGGGTGGACCCTGGGGCAGCGTCAATAAAACAAATGTGACGGCCCAGCAGCGGCTGTGGGGAAGCGACGTAAGTGTAATGATAATAAAAGTTTATGACAGCAGCTCATGAGCTTGTAAGGCTAATGTCAACGTGCCATTTACCCAAAGGCGGGTGGTGGGTGTTGGGTGTTGGGTGGTGGGTGTTGGTGGTGGATCCCGAAGCTCTGTGCAAGTGCAAGTGTGAAAGCGCTTTCATGCTCCACTGAGCTTTTGGCGAGGCAATGAAGCAAGAATTTACACGAGCTCAACTCCAAGACAGAAACGACTTTGATAAAGACTTTGTGGAAGAAGAGAGCGGGAGTTCTTGTGGCACCTTTAATGGGTTTTAAGGCCCCGCCAAGCTCTGTCCCCAATCACTGAATGCAATCCACCTCTAAAGCACTCAGATATCAAGGAAAATCAATGTTTGATTTCTTCGTTATCGCAATTCTGTAATTTCTAAAATCATTTCCCTTGAGCATAGAAATTTATTTTCCAGAAAAATCAATGGTTATCTTAAATTTAAAAACAATGAACATTGCCCGTTATCAGCCTATCCTCGAGATACAAGAAATACTTGCAATTACCTCCCATAATTGGCTTGGCTTGGCTTACAGCTCAGAGCTCCTAACGCAACCGATAAGCGATCGAGTTAATAAATGCAAATCAAATATTTAATGCTCCCTGCAACAATAACCCGTTTGCAGGCAAGCCTCTGTGGCAAGTGTATAATTAAACGCAGGCTCACACGCACACACTCAGAAGGCAATGGCCAAGTGCTGGCCAGAATTTGTAATGGCCCGAAGAGAAACAATAAACACATGGGCACACACACACACACACACAAGGGGCTGCCTGCTGAATAATTCACACTCGTGCCCTGGGAGTCAACAAAATAACGGTTCATTGCACAAACTAATAATTACATAATGAAGCAAAACATAAGCTAAACTTTGAACCGGGCCAAGAGGAGAGGCGGAAGTTGCTACCAACTTTCCTAATGTGGCTCCCCCGCTTGATCAGGCTTGCAACACGGAACAACTGTTGCTGTTGCAATTGAAAGTTGTAGGAGTCCTATCCCTATTTTAACCACTTCCCTAATGAACCCATTGACCTAGAAAATAACTACATATTCTCCTACTTAACTCCATGCACCTGGAAAACGGAACAAGCACAAGGAGAAGAGGTCCGAAAGGTCTAAGCCAGCTTTGGTCAACTTCTAAGCGGCTTGCACTTGGCTTCAAAACTGCAGCCACACGCATAATAAACACCCGATCCTTGGGTTATTAAACTGCTCAACGTATTACAACTTCAATGAGCATTCCCCCTTGGACATTAAAGCGCACACAACATTGTCTATGCCCCTGCCACATAAGGTACATACTACGGGAGGGCTTGCAGCAGGCTAAGCCAGGCACGAGAGTTGCAGTTACAATTGGCCATGTGTGCGGAGGTCAATGACAACCAGCCGAGGCCCCAAAGCCACGTCCAGGCCCAAGACCGACCAGTTCCAGCCAACCCAAGAAGCAAGCAGGCCAACAAAGCCTGCATACTAAGCACTAGCAGCAGGAACGATGGAGCAGGCGAAGCAGGCTTAGCAGGCAGAGGTCCAGCTATGTGTGACCAATGGCCAGACCCAGGCCCAGGCCCAGACGCAGACCCAGACCTTGTTTCAGTGATGCAGTCAGAGAAATAAATTTTTAAATTTTGGAAATGGTTTAAAGATTAAAAATAGAACTCAAAAGTCATTTATTTTATTTAAATTGCATTTAAATTTTTAATTTAAATTTTATTTAAATAATATTTCAATTTAAAATGTTAACTTATTTTTACCAGTGCATTTCCACATGCACACCCAAGCCGGAATGCATTCGTGCGTATGCCAATGACGATGACGACGACGCTGCCAGTTAACAACACGATTTGTTATTGCCGTATCCCCCTTTGCCCCCTTAGCCCCCTTGTCGTTCCCTCTAACCCCTCTTACCCCCTTTCTGCCCCTCAAACGACTCCTTTAGCAGGCAGAACCCTAAGCCTAGCAACCTGCTGGCTCTGCTGAATTTATTAGCAGAGCCAGTGCAGCAACTGCCAGGCCCCAGGGGGAGATGGAGAGGAGGAGGCCGAGACCCAGACCCAGACCAAGACCAAGACCGAATACCGGGACAGAGAAAAGGGAACAGACGAGGGGAGCGGAGAGGTTCTCTCCAGAGGAGTTCTCCTCGCCAGAAACACCGCATGATGCACCGCATTCCTCGGCAATCGATGAGTAAATAATGACCAACGCAACGCAGCTAAGCTACGGCGAGGGGACGGGAGGGCAGAGGCAGAGGCGTCTGCTATAGAGGTAACCCCCTTCGGTGCTCCTCTTGCTTGTTGTTGTTGTTGTTGTCGTCGTTGTTGTTGTAATCACACTCAGCATGCATTTCAACATGGAACTGCCCCCGCACTCGTCGCTCTCGTTTTTAGCTGAACAGAAATCCATTCCTTCGCTTAGCATACTTTGTGGTTTTGTATTGTTGGGGAGGAGGAGGAGTAGGAGGAGGTGGAGAAGGAGGAGGAGGAGAAGCAGCAGGATGCAATGGAGGAGAAAGAGAAGGTCACTTCGGGGAGCCTTTGGTAGTACTTCTATAGCTAAAGGGGAAATTCCCAATTGATTTGAAGACGAATTTGCAAAATACAAAATTTTTTAAAATTAAAAAAAATATTTTATAACAAATAATATATTAATAAGAGTTAAATAATTATTTTTCAAGTTTAGTTTTCGATTTAAAAAAAAATAAAAATATTATACAAAATAAATAATACAAGATATACAGAGTTTGCAGGGTATTCCACATTCGCCTCTCTGTAGAGTTCATTTCCAGTGGAACGTCCGGCATTAACGCCTATTATTAGCCCTTGCCAGGAGGGGGAGGGGGAGGGGGAGCGAGTTGAAGAGAGAGAGAGAGATACATTGCCCGGGGTCCAACCGAGTCGCCCCCATTATAATTTGAGTTAATTACGTATTTTAGCTATATAAATATTTCATTTATCATGCATGCATGCAGTTAGCATGCCTTACGCACCAGTTACACCCACACCATGACCTCCCCCCCTCTCCCTTGGCCACCTCCCAAAGCCAGATAGATAATTCAGCTCCATTCATGGGCCTCACGGAGATGGATCCGAGTAGCTGTGGCCAGCAGCAGCAACAACAATAGGCGCAGAGTAAACAAATTTTTGGCGTGTGTGGCACACGACCTTTGGCCCCCACACCCCACACCACCCCTTGGGCAGCACGCGTAATTGAATATGAATTTATAATGTGTGAGGGAGATGCACGGACGCTGGGCTAGTTTGTGGAAGAAAGGGTAACTAGGTTGGCAAATAGAATTATACATATACAGGATATGCCTCCTTCTAACACATCCCAAAAGCAATCTTCCGCCGGGAAGGCCCCGAGGGTGTAGTGTGCGTGTGTGTGTGCAGCAGAAGGAGCAAGTCAACAATAAACAAGGATCCGGCTTCATTTGATTGGCATTAAGCCCTGGCCCTGGCTCTGGCTCTGGCCAATCGCCTCAGATAAATGAAGCGAAATATTTTTAATGGATTCTCCAGTGATTGGGTTGGGGCGAAGGCGAAGGGATGGACAGGGTGGTAAATTTTGGATGAGATGTCGAAATCAATGAGGTGTATTACGGGTGGCATTAGCCAAGTTTTGATAGTTTAAAAGAAGCATTATATATATATATTATTCCTAAAATTAAATTAGCAACCTAATTGAGATGGAGAAACTTTGCTTTGCAAGCTTTGAATGTGTTTTAAGTCGTGAGCTACTTCTCAATTTATTTTAAATTTAAATTTACTCCATATTTAGTTTTGTTTTTATTAATAATTAATTTTACAAATGTACAATTATTAAAATCTTGAGTAACGCATCTGGAGAATCTATTCCATCGAACTTAAAATATATTTTCCAAACTACAAACTGCCTCAGAAACTGTTGGCTAATTGCCAAATCTGTCATTTAACATCTTGACCAGATACACCTTCATTAGGGAAGTGCAGCCTAAAGGGGAGAAACCCCTCGCTCCAGGTTCCCACCTAGTGCAGACAACTTAATTAACAATTTGCCTCCCGGCCTTTGGCTCTTGCACCTGAAACCACCCTTCCAGGGGCATGTACTACGTGGCCAGCAACAAATTGCAGCCGCAAAACAACAGGATGCAAGGAACCAAAAACAGAAACAGAGACTTTCACACGCTCCCAGTGCGCAAATTCTGACCAGTCCCAGACCGATGGCCATTAGCACTCCAGGCCAAGCTGCAGCGGCGTCAATTGCTACAACAGCTGCTGCAGCCAGCAGCAGCAATAATAATAATAATAATGTGAAATGCAAATACTCTGGTGGTTTTTCGTGGCGTTACCTGTTACCTGTTACCTGTTGATATTGACAATGGCCAAGTCCAGCTGGCCATTAAACAGTAGCCACGGAGCTGCACGGACCAGTTAGGAGACGACAAGGAGAAGGCACCACTGCATGCCTTGCAAATTAGACCGAATTAACGCTGCCAGGCAGAAATGTGTATTTACCTGCAACGAGAGGAGAGAGACGGTGGGATGTGAGAATGCAGTGCGGATTAGTCGGAGGAAGTTGGTATTTGCCCAAGAAATTAGCCTGGCCAAGACGACGACTCTACGACTGGTGACTAATTGGAGACGCGCCGGAAAGGCAAGCATCGCCATCGCCTCTTGGCCGTTGCCTGGCAATGAGTTCAACGAACTAAACAGGCCCTGAAAACTGTGCATAAAAGAGCTTTAACTTTATTTAAATTTAGTGGTTTTTGGCCCTTTGATGCTGTCTTGGTGTGTTGTCATAAGAAAGTGCATGGTGTTTTGAAAGATTTTTAACGTAACAAAAGTTCTTTTAATATATTTTCTTTTAGAAATTAAAGAATAACACCGGATTACTATCTGAGTATAAATTTATGACTCTGTAATAAGTTTTGATGGAAGATCTTAAAAAAACGGTAAAGGTAAATATTAACTATACTATCACTTGTTATTGATTATTTTTTATTTTTTTGATAATCTCCGGAATTTGTGGATTTCATATCATTTTTCTAGGCAATAACCAAACGATTACCCCCCTTAGTATCTCATGATTACTTTTATTAGTAAAGGGACTTTTCCGGAAAATCTTTCCCTCACCAATTGCTGGCAAAAACATCCAACTGTGAAAAGGAAATTAAAAACAATTTCAGCTCGGACAACATCTTGCCTGTCCGAAACCGATAAAGTGGAAAAAGCTTAAGAAACAGAAATAAAAAATAGAAATAGAAATAGAAATCCGTGTGCAGCTCAAATGGCGACCACAAATCTAAATTACCTCGACCGTGCACTAAATCAAATGCCTTCTCGGGAAGGGGGGCAGGGGGCGTGGAAGGGCCTGCAACTTGGACAGCCCGAAAGGGAAACCCAAGAGCCACCGCAGCGGCAACAATAGTGGCCAAAGGTATAAATTAAACAAGCGGCATGCGGCAAAGCCGAATGAAAACTCAACTTGTAACCCTAGAAGTGTGGCCCTCAGCGGCGACGACGACGACGACGACCGCATTACAGCGCCCTGGGGGGATGATTGCCATGGTCGATGGCGATGTGCTTGGCTGGTCTCGCCTCCAGGTCCTCTCCTCCTCCTGCCAGGCGCGTTTTTTGTTGTCTTCGGTCTGGGCCCCACGACCTCCTTCGCCCCAGCCCAGCCTGGGCGGAGGGAGCACTCGTAATTAGCCATAATTCACTTGCCTAGACCGAAGACAAAATGAAGCATAAAATATTTACGCACTGCCCGGCCAGGCACCGGAAATATGCAATTTGACGTAATTTGCATGCAAACTCCGCCAGACGGCAACTTCTTGCCACTTCCACTTGCCACTGCAACTAACTGCTGCAACGGCTGTCTGCTGTCTGCTGTCTGCCGTCGGCCTTCTGCAGTGAGTGGCACGTGGTCAAGTTAGGTGATGCAATCATTTCCGTTGTTGCCAATGTCCAGATTGCCATTGCTTGGACAGAATCAATTTCCGTTTTAAAATCGACTGCTAACTTGGGCATCTTTTGCTTATATGCACAGGTGGGGTTCAGGTGGGTCTTTTGATGATGAGGGGAAGGCTTAACATACTTTGTGGCTTAATTATGCTGATTAAGAATCATATCTGCTGTCTACATTGTGCTTCTTTCTTTCAGTTATATAACTTTTAAGTTGATTCTTAAATACCTTATAATAATTCTTACTTGAAGTCTATTTTAACGGGTAGAAAAGCTAAAGTCCAGTGATACCGACTGTAAGATACCTGGTATCCAATGGAAATGGCTAATTCACTTTATCTAATTATTCTAAAATGTAAGAAAAACCTTAATTAAAACAGGGCTGCTGGCAGAAGAAAATCAAGGTTGCTAGCAGCATGTTGCTTAAGACAGACACATGTAGCTAGTAATATGTTGGGCAACACAAATATAGATGTTGCTATAGTTCAAAATACAAATAAACCTTATTTTCTCATAGCTACTTTATTCATTATTAACCAACTTCAATACCCTTGTACCCTATAGATACCGTAGATATAAAATTGTGATTAAAAAGTAGCCACAGGCTACAATATCATATCTAGACTGCGACTAAACTTTAAATTAAATAAGCAGAATAGCTCACACAGCTTTCATTCAAACAGTCAAAGAACTAGAATAGATAAAACTCGAATTAATAAAGTAGAATTAACCCCATATCGTATATCAACTGCCCATTAGCTGGTAATCAGATCGCCTTACCGCTTGCCGGAATTATCGTATGGAAAAGCAGCTTAACGCATTTAAAGTTTTATCTGTTGGTTTTTTTTTTTAGCCGAACGGCGTAAAGAAAACCTGTCTCGGGGGAAGCAACAGTTGTACAAATTAAAAGCGGTGAAGGCTTCCAGCCTCTGAAACACCATTTAAAGCCCCTCCAGCCAACTTCTGGAAGCTGCTGCTGCTGTTGCAAACATTTTCTTTTAATTAATTCATAAAGCATATTTTTATTGAGTGGCAACACATGAGTCAAGCGGGGAAAAGGGTACAAGAGGACCCTGGCAGGGCATGCCCGTAGTCATCGTGGGGCATTAAAAAGTTGCAGTAATGGAAATTGTTTTGTGGAAACTGCCAACAGCCAGTTAGCTTGTTGCCATCGGAGCAGAGAGGGGCGGGCGAGGGAAGCAGGGGTCTTGTGGGTTTCTTCAAATAGAATAAAAGTTGACTTGATGCTCCTGATAATTTCCTCTCATTCCAGTTAGTTTTTCCCTCATTTCCCTCGTCTTTTCCTCGCTTCCCCGATGAATTGTTGCGGCTGATAAGATGCTGATGGAAGCGGAGATGGTTATAGTTCAACTAAGATGATTGCCAAGAATGTTATGGCCAAAGTGGATGCTATGGAAAGGAATGTGAATGGGAGTCTAGTTTAAATTTTAGACCAGCTTTAAGATCATATAAATTTCTGGATAAGATTAGTCGTTAAGTCAGTAAGTTAAGCCTTAAAGCTGGTGTCTTTAAATTGAAAAAAAAAAAGATTTTCTTGATATTTTTAATAATCTCCCACAAATTAAAGATACTCATGTTCAATCACTTGTATCTCAACATCTAGTCTTTCATATATTTATACAAAAGGCCTGAGCCTGAACCTGAGTGTTTGCTAACTGACTGCTCTCCTTTAACGCCCCAGTGCTCTTAGGCCAGCCAACTCCTCCATCAAATTAGCAGAATCTTCATCTCCGGCCATTCTTCATTCCACCTCGGGGTATTTCAGCTCTCCCGGCGCTTCAAGTTAAAAAAAAAAGAAGGAAAGAATAAAACTCCCTCGATTGTTTATCCAACAAACACAACAATTCGGGAAACAACATTTTGTGTGCGGACAGATAGACTGTTTATTTTGATTTGTCCTCACTCCCCGTCGCCCGCTATTTGCTCGGCCTGCACCCCGCGGCCTTATCTGAAAACCCCCATATACATTACACTTATCTACGCTTCCAAGGGGGGAGGGTGATGTGGGCAGAGTCTTAGGGCCACATCCATAATTTTGTTTATTTAATTTTTATGTCATGTGCCGTTCGGACGCTTGTCGCTCGTCGGCCGTCGCTCGTCAAATAAGCCGCCGGAGCTATAGTGGCAGCGTGCTTTTGCCTCTTTCCACCAAGAGGCAACATCATCATCATCATCATGATCATCATTGTAGCCATCATTGGCAGCAACTTCTATGGCCTGCTCCTGGCATAAAGTTGTCATGCCTCAGTTGTTTGATTGCCTCTGCTCGCTTGCAGTGAGGCCCCCAAGGCGATGGATGGTTGGATGGAACCCCTGGCCTCTCTCACCATCCCGGTCTCTGAATTATACAGTCGAGGTCAAGGAAATAGCAGTAGGAAATAAATAAAATTAAGTTGCAGGAGGGGTTTATAATATATGTCAGAAATCTTTATCTCTAAAGCAGTGTATCTTATAGATACCACAAGTATCTCGTACACTTTTTCTATCCTATAAAATACATATCAATGTAAGCAGACGATTTGATCTAGCCATGACCAAGAGATGTTAAATAATTGTTTGTGGGAAATATATTTAAAATAATTATTACCCAATCGAAAGTAAGTATTGAATCATTAATTCCCACAAAAGTCTTGGCTATTTTTAAGCCAAAAGCAAGCAATTAAGGTTAAGGTAGTGTCACTATTAACTTGTATACAGCTGTAACTCAAAGTATTCCCCAGTTGAACGCTCCTTGAATTTCCCATACACACACTCAGGGAGCCTCATGCTCCGGCCTCGCAGGAAGATACTCGTAGACAATTTTATTTTCATTTTCCATTTCGGTATTCCTCGGCTCCGTTCCGTTTTCTCTTCTGTTTGGATTCTTTTTTATTTCGGTGTATCTATTTCTCTCTCGTTTCTAATTTTAAAATCTTGGTACGTTGTTGCCCGGGCTGAATCGCGTTGTTTACGGAAGTTTTTTTCCGTCCCCCAGTACCCCGGCTCTCCCCCGGTCCTGGCTGCTCCTCTGGCCTGAGTGCATTGCCATGTTCTATAGAGACGACCAACTTCACATCATTGTCGTCGTCGTCGTCATCTTCGTTGTAGCTGTCTGTGTTTGTGTCTGGCTCGGTCTTGGATTTTTGTACGAGTATCTTTGTATCTGCATCTGTAGTTGTATCTGTGTGTGCCTGCAGCTTGAAGTCAACTTGTTGTTCGAGTCTAGTCAATGTCGCTCTTCGCCCAACTTTGTCGACTGCGGCACAAACTTTAATTTCAAATCTATTAGACAGACTGCAAACTGCTATCCCCTCCGACTTCTAGAGTTGCTGCCTCGCTTGTTATTAATTGATTTCCTTATTAAGCCTTGCTAGTCGGACCGGAGGAGATGACAGAGCGGGAGAGTGGCTTCCGGACTCTTTGACGTAGTTTGGATAATTAGAATGAGATTAAAATGTGTCTGGTTCCGGACAACGACAAGCGGGAACTCAAGTTAAAAGTTTACTAAAGCGTGGACATTGCTGTTCTTGTAAACAAAATATCCTTTTACCTTTTATAAATTATGTTTTTAATTTAAAGGCTGGTTTCTCAAAGGTTTAAAGTCGGAACATCCTGCTTTGCATAGTTTTCTTGTAGGCAAAATATCCTTTGACCTTTTTAAAATTATATCTTCAACGTAAATGCTTCAAAGTCATCTAAGAGACTTTAACAAAATTTAATTGGTATCCATTTCAATTTGTGCAAATACCTAAACTGCCATCAAACACTTGTTCATAATTATATTGTGCTAAATCTTCTTCCTTACAGAACATATTCGGCTTACAAATATTCCTTGTTTGTGTTTGCCTTGCTGGAAAAACCCTTTCCTGGCTTGGTCATTTAGCCCAAAGTATTTTCATAATATCAACAAATTTGGCCCTGGCTTTCGTCTGTTGCCTTTGATTTGTTGATTTTGATGTGCCCCAAAGCAGTGGGCACACTTAATATTATTGCAATTTGAAACAAAAAACAAACTGATAGACTAGGGTGCTACATGTTGGCACAAATGCAGACACCTCTGGTCTTTTACAATTAAAAAAGCATAATTTTTAAGTGTTCCGAGTGGCGGGTCCATTGAACTTTGCCTTTGATTAATGAAAAAAAATAAATACAAAATTGGCAGAGGCAAATCCACAGCCACATATACCGGCTGTTATACTCAACTGATTAGCATTTTTGCTGCTGCCGTCGTCGTCGTCGCCGCTGCCGCTGCTTTGTGTTAATAAAAAGAATTTCTGTTCGCGTACGGGGCGAAATGCAATTTAAATTTTAATGTGCTGCCTTTTAGCAACGTTCGGGGGAAAAAAAATAAAATTCAATGCAAAATAAAGCAGCAAAAAAAAACCTGCAGCACACATGGTAAATGTGAGTGAGCCGGGAGAAGCGGCAGTTGCGTGCCATTTCAGCCCCGAAGGCAAACATGGTCCACTCTATTTTCTCCTGCCCCGCGGCCCTCTGTCCAAAAACCCCGCCTCACGCACTTCAACGCTTTGCATTGTAATACATTTAATTCACTCGTTTTCCATCTGCCAGTCGACCCTACCAATGTCAAAAGTTAGCTGCGAACGCAACTCATTAAGCCGGAAAAGTGTATCTGGCAGATACATTTTCAATCTGCGCCAGATAAACGCCGGTTCATGTAATGAATCCCAGCACGAAGGCTTTAAGCCAGGCTGGAGTGGCATTTGTAACGAGTCTGTGTGCCTGAACAACTTTATCTCTTTGATTTTATAGTTAAGAGAGGTAATTAAAATGTTTTCTAAAATATTAACAAATTGGTAGATTACTTCTAAAAACAATTGTTTATATCATTAAAAAAGAGACTCAAAAAAACAATTTAAAACTTTGTTTAAAGTAAACTTTAATACTTGAATTCCCTTAAGCCACAAGTATTCATATAAACCTGATACCTGTACAAGTTGTAACTCATTCCTGGCATTCCTTTCCTTTAGAAAGTTTGTGAAATTAAATTTAAAATCAATTTGCCTTCATCTTTCACTCGACATCCTCTGCATTTCAGGCTTTCAAAGAGACTGGATTTCTTCTATTTGGAACTCATCTCCCCCAGAGTTGATGGCTCCCAGCTTGACCCACTTTCGGCAAACTTCCTTTTGCCGTCACTCGGCTTTGGCCATGCCACTGTCCTTGATCCAGGACTGCCTCTTGCTCTCTTGCCACGCATTAATCATGACAACTCTGCCATGTCAACGTCGTCCCCATGCAAATCCAACAAACTGTCACTAAATGTGCGACTTTAAGCGCTTTTATCCAGCTTGGAGCAGGGAGAAACCACTGCGTTTTTATGTCCACAGTTCGCAAGTCCCCCATTCCCATTCCCATTTTCATTCCCATCCTGCTGCAATATTTCCTGGGCCCCAGAGTGTGTGTATGTGTGTGTCAGAGAGTTTTTCCCAGCCCAAAAACCAAAGCGAGACACATCATCCACATCCGTTTGGCTTTTTTGCCATCGCGCATGTTGTTTCTGCCTTTGCTGCGAGCTCTTTGAATATTTCACACGATTGCTTAGTTTTTGAACATTGGAACGGAACCCATTTGCCAGTGCATCGGAAACAGCTTTTGAAAACTCTCGTATATTGCGTAAGCTATTTGATTACAAAAGTAAATATAAAGCAGGCTCTGATATCATAAAGAGTGATACGTTTTTGCATTAAATTACATTAAATAAAATTAGCTACGGTAAGGCAAAGTTTGTATACCCTACCAACTTATTATAAAATATTATAAAGCCTCTGTAAATAATTTATAAATATATATTTCTCAGAAAGATATTCATTCAGAAAGTGAGAACACCTAACAGACATGACCAGATCGAGTCGTCTGCTGCTTATTTCAATGGATTCTTCTGTTCAAAGTTGTAACTTTCATAGTTGAATCACTTTACAAGTATCTCTAGATGCTTGTAGATGCTCTTGAGCTAGTAAGTGTACTTTATTAATGACTTTGTATCCAAAAGATTGACTCAATAATCATTCTCGACAGGCTAAACCAGCTGCCCACTGTTCAGAGTTTGGTGCTTTGGCCAGGTGAAAAATAGTGTAATTTGCAGCAGTGAAACAGAAACCGTTCGGAGCTCGGCTCAAAAATGCGGCCCAGGGTGAACAGAGCCAAAGTTAATTTGTAGCGACGGCGAAACAAGCTATTAGCAGGTTGCATATAGGCGACAAGGGGCAGTGGTCGCAGTGGGGGCTGCTGTTCCTTCTGCCTGCTTGTGTTGTGTGTTACCCGTTCTGGCCACAACTCGTTTTTTCCTGCATTTAAGCCGGGCCATGGGCACTGATGAACGTGAGCAGCACGTTGACGCTTTAATGCTCTTGCAGTCGGCGGTAGTCGGCACCCCCCTTTCAGCTTAGCCCGGCTCCTGCAGCTACGTACTACGTACTACGTGCGCCGGCGTATCTGTCAGATACTTTAGCACAAGTGCTGCAAAACTTTGTAAATAATGCCCGGCTGGGGAACTCCGCTCCGCTCTCCTCACCCTCCCTCCTCCCGACAGGCTGTGTGTGTGCATTCAACATGTCATGAATGAATAATTAGCCAAGGCAGAGAGTCGGAGACGAGGGGCTGGCGGTGAAGTAGGAAGCCGAATGCATCCATCCACACACATGGCAACAACACGTAAAATGTTTCCACACACTGCGCTGCGCTGCTTTAATTAATTTGAGCCACCGAGCCGAGAGTTCGGCGCAGTTCTCAGCGCACACTCTCCGCTATCTAATTTCATTTTGATTTGTATTACTTTTTCGTAAATATATTTTTATTATGCCATCCTCATGCATATTCATAACAGCCAGCCGCTAATGCCCCAAACAGGGCCAGGAGCCCGATATTAATTCCCCTCCGCTCTGCCGCTTTATTAGCCGGAAATGCAAACGTTTGTTATGCTCTTTGCCCGACTTATCTTTTATTTATGTGCATTTCCATTGCACGCAGGGGAGTGGATACAGTTGCTGGAGCTGAGGATGGGGATGGTGATGGGAATGGAGATGGGGTCGCGGTTGGGGTTGGGGCTGGGAACTGGGCTGGCTTGGCACTTGGGCTGCCACTGAAACTCACAGAACGGTTAACAGGTTAATAAACAGCCCAGACCGGCGTCCAAAAACCAGTTAAAGACGCATATTTCTTCTTTACTTCTATTTAATATACTAGGCTTCCCTTTTGCCCGCTAATTTATGCAATTTTTTAGCCCTCTTATCTGCCAGAATGATCTCTTTGGATTCCCGGAAATGTGCTGAGGGAAATGAAAACCTAATGGACATCCGAAAACTAATTCCACAGAATTTAAGTATTAAAATATATGTTAAAAAGCTGGCTTGTAAAAGAGGATATACTGGCCCAGGTTATGAACTTGAGATACCTTAACCTTTACAAGACATTTATTACAGAATATTTCTGGCTTACTAGGGAAATGGATCTTTTACTATTAAAAGTATAGGACAGAGTTGTCATTTTGTTTTAGTTTTGAAAGAGAACTCAAGAGCCTACAATTATTTATTTGAACTTAATTTAAGTCTTCAATAAACTATTAGTACCTTGGTTTGTATATAAGTAGTGTAGTTTTATCCAAAACAAGGTATTTATCGCTTAAGTATATCCTAATAATATATTCTATAAATTAATTTAAAGTCAAAGAGACTTGCCAAAGCATCTTACAATTTTACTTTAATATGTTGTATTTTAAAACAAAGGCATTTTAAATAATTAAAATTTATTTATTTATACATTGTTAACTTAAATGTAACTCAAAGAATTTTTCTACATTTTCATATAATATTTTCTATTATTAAACAACAGTATTTGAAACACCTCTATAATGCTTAAATTAAGCCCAACCTATTGTCCCAATAAAATGTTAACAAATTTCCCATGAACATCAGTTAGCTGCTGATTTCACACGTTCCAGCAACTGTCCCCCGTGAGTGCCACACATAAAAAGGCCAAAACAATTCCGGCGACGACAACAACACAAAAAACTGTCTCAATCGTTTACATAAATTTGCCGAGCTGTCTATCAATAAATCTAAGCGTAGATAAATTTATAGCATTTCGCTCTTGTTGCTATCTGTGTCCAACATTTTCCCCGTCTTTCTCCGCTCCGAAAATCGGATTTGTAGTCAAGACTACCTCAATACGAGTTTCGTTTGCCCAAATGAGTTTTTTTGCTTTTGGATTGAGGTAAGGGGGAGGGAAACCTAGGGGCGCCTGAACGAATAACGAGCGTGTTGGAATAATAAAAAAATACAAAAAAAAGAACAGAATCGTTTAGCATATTTTAGCATATTCAGAGCCCCGAAAGAGACGGCGGCGGCACACCTGAGCGCATCTCCCGCTCCCTGTCGCACTCAATTATTACGAAACGCAAGCAGCAATTTTTACCTGTAGTTGTTGTTGTTGTTGTAGTTCATTAGCACTTGTCGGTGACAGGTATATGTGCCCCCTGCTCGCCCCCGGAAAAAAAATGTATCTCAGTTCAATTGCCACAAACGCGCTCAATGAAAGTTTATGAGGCCGTTGTGGTCGTCTCCACTATAGTTCTCTGGTTTTGAAAGTGAATTTATAATTAACTCGGTGAATTTTAAACGTTGTGCTATTAATTAATGTGGGAAGCATTCGAAATGGGTTTCTGCTTCAATTCTAAAATAAAATGCGAAGCCGCATTCGTTTGACACTGCCTTGGGAGGGGATAACTGTAGTAAAATTATTAAATAAATTTTAAATATTTAAAATACCTTTGTTTAGCAATACAAAATATTAAAGTAAAATTGTAGGATGCTTTGGCAAGTCTCTTTGAGTTTAAATTAATGTATATAATATACACAACTACACTAATTGTATCCAAACCAAGGTACTTAACATTTTTTGAAGACTTAAACTAAGTTCAAATAAATAATTGTGGGTATTCAGTTCTCTTTAAAAACTACAACAAAAAGACAACTCTATCCTATCCTACCCTTTGTTAGAAAGAAATCCTAAGAGCCAGATACATCTGTCTTAAACAATGATCTGAAATATTGAAACAATAAACTTTGGAAGTTAAATCAAATCGATTCCTCAGTTGCCTACAAATTTATTCGAAAGCAATAGAACAGTCTGCTGTTAACTGTGTTTTTAATTATTATTTAATACTGGAAAGCCACGAATTGTGTTGTAAAGCACAAAACAAATAGTTGATTTTGGAAAGTTGCAACCACTCAAAGCACCTGAAAGTCTGTTATTATTCTTCTTAACTTGGCCAACGGAAATCAATGTTCCCTTTTCGAGCCAGAAAAGGTTTAACAAGAAGTTTGGGTCCCTGTCAATGCCAGTTTTCACATTTATACGAAAACAAACGAAAGCAAATTTTGGCAGAAGAGTTAAAGATATCGCTAAATAAACACCGCTTAGAAATTGCTTTTTATTTTCACTGTTAAAATAAACACTCTGTTAAAAAAAATAGTTTCTAACATAGGAAGAAAGCAACAAGAAGACCAACCTCCTGTCAAGTCTTTTTCGATTCGTCCAAATAACATTAGATTTTATATATACAGCAAAAGAAGAATGTGTGGGTGCTAGCGCTTTACAGCACAATTGAGTGCTTAGCGGCACACTGTTAGTCTTTCTAGTGAAATATAATTACAGTAGAAATCGAATTAATTTGTTTTAACGACAAGTTTATCTGTCACTTATATATTTCTTCGGTAAAAAGCTTTCAAAAATAGTAAAACCAAACCTAACTTGGATTTTTTTAAGCTTTTAACTAAAAAAGTAAGCAGTAAATAGTCAGAATATTGGCTATACTTCCTTTACAAAGTATTAATAGCAAAAAAGCATTAATATAATATGATTCAAATAAGTTCATAATTTCCTTAGAAAACACCGTCACTTATTTTAATTTCCCCAAATTGGGAAGGACTTATTGTTCTTGAATGAGCAAACACCTTCAAGGCGAACCACAACACAGCATCGCCGAAAGGTGAATAACACTCCCACAGAC
Organism: Drosophila ogumai; assembly: GCA_018904815.1. Lineage (NCBI taxonomy): Eukaryota > Metazoa > Arthropoda > Insecta > Diptera > Drosophilidae > Drosophila > Drosophila ogumai. The sequence goes on from JAEIIJ010006059.1 coordinate 107,193, forward strand.
ACACCCCGCTTCGAGATACATTCACCGAGTGCCGTGTTTCCCCCCTCACCACCTCCCCCGATGGATGGCAGAGCAACAAAAATGTAAATCGCATCGCGAAATTGTATTGTGACGAATTTGCTTTTGGCTAATTTTTTGGCTCGAGCATTTGGCGTGGGCCCCCACTTCCCTCGCTTCCCCCGCAGCTCGTTATTTGTGCTTTTATTTGTATTTATATTTAATTTGATGTGTCACTTAAAATCGTCGACAAGGGGGAAGCAATGTCAACATTGAGCGAGCAGCGCAAGTGAGAAATAAAGATTTATTGTGGGTGAAACTGGCAGTGGGACGGGCTGGGGGTTGCCCGTTCGTATCTGTATGTGAGAGCTCGAAGGTTGTCAGACTATTGGCGGAACAAAGTCTGTTTGACACCTGAAGGCTTCCCCCATTACCACCGGGCTCTCCTTCGGGGCTCCTGCATTTGGGCAATGAACTTGGGGGCTCCTCAAGCTCGCCATAATTTCGCACTGGCCATCTGGGAAACATAATCAAATTAGGAAATCATTCTCGGAATGCCTTTAACCAATCGCTCAGAATACATATACTATTTGCCAAATATGCAAATGACTATTTATGGGTGATTTTCAGCAGGCAGCTTCGGTGGCACATGCCTGGTGGTGATGTTTCCACACAAATAAATTCAATTTAATTTAATTTGCGCCCCCGGGTCAGTTACAAATTATATATCATTCGATGCCAGCTGTTAATGACCCCAGCCAGCAGCAGCAGCAGCAGCGGCAAATGTTGTAAAATGTGATTATTACAAATGCTGGCCAGGGCAGTGCCAGAAGCCACAAGTCCAAAATGTTCAAGTGAAATACAATTAATTATGGCTGTTAATGATCTAGCAGAGGAACAAAACTGGCCAGCGAGAGATGGGGAGTCTGGATAAGTCCGAGACGAAACCAGGAAGTTTACCCAAAAAGAAAAAAAATACATAAAACACGCTCGCAGAAAACCAAGTCAAGTCCAAGCTGCCACAGCTGTGTTGCTCATGTTAATTTCATGCGTTCAACAGGTTTGTCCCCGCCCCAACCGGCCTGCCGCCTTTCTGTGCCATATTTTACATTAGTTTTAGTAATTTTTCCATTTCGCCACGCCAACTACCGCGCAGCATGCGTTCAAGTGTCGTCGCTCTGCAAGCGAATGCATATGGTATATAGTATCTGCAAGTACGAGTATCTTCGTGTCTGCAGACAGTCTCTCTTTTGAGTTCCATTGCCAGTCCACAGTCACAGTCCCAGGCTCAGCCTGCCTAACGTTTTGCTGTTTTAATAGGTTTTTGTGTGCCGCGGGGCAGGCTCACACACAGCGCTTGGATACCGAGTATCTTGCAGATACTTTATCGGCCACAGTTTCGGCTGTAGCTTGGCACCGCCTCGTTGGTTGGCACTTGTTTAATTACGGAACCCCATACGCTTGTGAATTAGTTTCGAGAGAAAGAGCAGTAAACTTGTACTTGTCATAAATAACAAAGAAGACACCGAAGGGTTATTTTTTAAAATCTTGGAGAAAATATTGAGCATTCAAAAGTTGCCAGAAAGAAATTATATACATGTATGCAAAATATATTAATTAAATATCAATTGTTAAAAAAGGTCTAAGAACAAGAACCAAGTCAAAGATGTAATCAAAACTGCAGCTGAATGAATTTGAATGCTTTGCAACTACCATAATTCACGCCCGACCTGGGTGCATGCCTCGATACCTGTTTCCAAACCTCTGCAGAATCCTGTCAGAGAAGGCCAAAGGAAGCTGCAGAACAAAGGCGAGGAAATCATACTCTGAGTCACCGGCAGAGTGCCAACAATACCCACTCCCCAAGCCCACGGTGATGGAGAGCAGTCGGGCTTTATGGGATGGGCCCGGGATTGATTTAGGGAAAGGTGAACAGAACATGGCCGGGCATCGGGCACACTTAACAGCTTTAAAAGCCTGCCCATGCCTGATAAATTTATTAAGGCTAAAGATACATTTTGACTGCCAGTGCATCCCGACTCCCAACAAGCCGTGAAAAAAACGGAGACAACAGTTTGATAGCCTTAGATAAGGCGCTCAAAGCCACTTGGGAAGCCCTGAGAGCTGGCTACATAAATTGGATTCCCGTGAATTTGTAATGTGCGCTCAAAAGTTCCAAAGAAGCAGCAGAAGGAAAACAAGAGTGGCAACAAATATTGTTGTGTCTTGTCTGGCTGTGTGCAAAGTATTCGGCATACACTTATTCATAGGAAACCAGAGGGTCGGGTCGGGGTCGGATCTGAGATCTGTGGCCACCAGACAAGGCGGCATGTGTACGACGACTGAGTGTTACCAAGAAAACTGTCAACTGGCCGGCACTGGCAGAAAACCCACTACTTTGTTATTGGGTAATATTTCTGAGGCACTGTTGCGTTTGTTTCAGTGTACGCATAGCTTGCCGTGCAGTCCGTCCATCAGTCAGTTGTAAATCCGCACACACACAGATACTCACGCACACCGTACAGCCCTCAAGTGCTAACTTAATTATTTAGCATGCGAACAGGAACAGCAAACACAAAGGAGTAGGAACAACTTCAAACTTGGCAACAAAGAAAGCCCGCTGAAGCCCCTCCCTGCCGAAGTGCCGACAAAAGCCAAAATCTCAGCTGAAGCCGCCGCAACGTCGCGAAGTTGAAGTTTTCGTTTCGGGCTTTGGTCTTGCCTTTGGTTTTGGTTTTTGGGTTTGGGCTGCCTTCCTCTTTTCTCCGTTTTGTTGTTAAGTAGATTTATGCACGTCTAGTCTGAAATTATTTGAAACAAGTTTAAAAGGCATATGGCCAATCTGCGGGGAGAGCCCTTCTGCGATTCTGCGGCGGCGACTCAGGTAGAGAAGGGCGTTGCAGACGACGGTCCTAAACCTAAGCCACACACACTCACTCGACGGACTGGGACTGTGGCCTCTACATAAAATCGAAATGAAGTATACGAAAGACAACGAACGGCAAACACATGTCGACGTGCCAAAGATACAGGTAGAGAGATACAGATACAAATGTATCTGCGCCAAATGCAGGGGCCCTGACCCTGATGCTTCTTTTGCTAACCGTGACCAGAGCAGAGGGGATGTGCGACGGGGTCGATTCCACGAATTTCACACATTTTTGGCTTGCTTGATTATGATGATTACGAGGGGCCCGTGTGGACGATGATGAAGGATTAAGATGCGCTGTTCGGGGCTCAGCGAGATACAAAGATACATTTGCTAACACGGAATACCCGGCGATGCGTAAGATACGCCGACAATTTACTACTGCATCTTTATGGCCCACATTCGGGCTAACGCCTTTGACTTTTGGAACGAAGAGATGGCGATGTGGGCGTCCTGACTTAATAAGTTGGGTAGGGAGACTCTCCACACACAGAGAGAGCGTTATGCATCTTGTTATTATAAGGTTTTTGGCTTGGATGGATAGCTCAAGAGATACTATCTGTAAACACAAAGGATAAGAGCTTAGATCCACCCCTCTGATGACTGCTCCTCCTCCTGTCTCCACCTTTAGTGCTCTTGCGGAGTCACCTCAACTGCTCATCAATTGCATTTGGTCAACGCCCCCAAGGACTTGGCTACCAAGCTTCATTTTGGCTTTCTTGTGTGGCTTCCTTCAGCATATCGCGTGACCAAAGGGAAAGCTGCACGCTAAGGGAGTTCAAGTTGGGGCACCAACTGCGCCGTGGCAACGCCTTCGATCGCCCAATGGCAGCCCAAGAAGTATCCTCAATTACCTTTACGACTCCATTTAAAGTGGCCCACAAAAAGAGACCCGGCCCGGCCCGAAACTGAAACCCGAACGGAAGTGCTCATTTTGCCTTTTTTTCGGTTTACATTAATTTCTCATAACGCCGAACTTGACTTTTTAACAGCTCACAAAGTAGTATATGGACGAGGGGGAAGGCAGAAAAAATTAATTTATTATGTTAACAATGGCCACACAAAAGTTTTGTAATGTTTAAGCCCCGGCAATTAAGTGACAGGAATTATCAACTCCCCGGGATCTTCTCGCATGTGTGAGAGTCCGGGTCTAGTTAGCCCTTGTCGTGGCGGTTGTTCCTTTCCCTCTCCCGGTTGCGTGTTTAATGACATTATGATTAAAATCATTTTGTGTCACAAACAATTGTCGCACACACTCACTCACACACACTTGTGTGTGCCGGGCAGAGGAAATGGACACGAGACATGTCATACGAGCAAGGACCTCCCCCAAAGCCTCCTTAATTTCTGTTTTGATCTGTTTTGGGCCCTTTCATGTATGTTTTTAAGTCACTAATGAGCGTTTCTGGGCGACTCAAAGAAGGGTTAGCCAGCGAGACATGAGGAGGACTGCCTTATAATTGGATATATTGTCAACGTTTATTTACCGTGCTTTAGTCAGGAGCAGCTTTAACATTTTTAAGTGGTTATTACCTGAAAGAAAAAGAGATTATAAACATTAAATTTCAAAAAAGAAAAGAGTAGTACTTAAAATATACAACGATTAGGTCTTATATGATTTTGGATTCCCTGAATTTCGATAAGAAACTTTCGGGGAAATTCTCTCGTGAATAATATCTTTATAATAGTTCTCTACGGAAAAAGGCCATTCATTCAAGTAAAAATATAATATTAGTTCCCTAATAGACCTATTGTTTTCCCCGGAATTATATATATGTCAGTAAAATACAAATAAACCTTGGTTATTATCGAAATTTGGGTTATCAGGTCGCCACCTAGCCGGGGCTTTGTCACCTAATGCGTCAGGGTACCCAGCATTTAGTTCCGTAATAGGGGTATGCACTTTCACAAGTTATTTTAGTTATATTTTTATTTACTTGAATTTATTTTAATTTTCCGGTTTGCTTTACTCATCGAGGTACAGCCCAAATTGATAAGAACCCCGACGCCGTTCCCGGCATGCACTGACTTACGCAACTCCCTCTGATAAGTTGAGCCCCAGGAAGGATGGGGGAACGAGGTGGCTTCCTGCACATATATAGTATAGCCGGGTGATCCGCCCCTCCCTCCCTACAAGCCCTGACTGTTTGGTTTGTTTTATGTCTTGGCAAACATTCGATAAAGCAAAAAAGGGGAAAAAATAAAAAGAAAATCTCAAGGCAAATATCAAGCGAGTAAAAGTTAAACAAACAAATAAATATTTGTTTATTATTTCTGTCACCGGCTTTTCTCACTGTAATATGTGTGTGTGTCATTCTGTCGTTGAACTTTCCGGCATTTGTGTGTCAATTTTAATGAGCGTAGTCGAAACCCTAACAGTGCCACAAAAAAAAAGGAGACCACCAATTGACAGTCGAAAAGAGGCGCAACTTTTTACCTTTTCTTCGGTTTTCGTGGCTTGATTTATCATAGACATTTACGATGGACAGACAAACTCCGCCCACATACTCAAAAGCCAGCAAAAAAAAACGACTAAATTCCATCACGCACTTGCCCCTTAATCGTTTAGTTTAGTGCTTTAATTAAATAAAAAAATATATGTGTTCAGAGCATGCTGGAAGCTGAAAGAATCCCAGGAATGTCAGAACGACTTTTGGCCAGGGCAACGTATCCTGGACAGTTATAAGAAATTTTTCTCTTTTTTTTGTTTTTGATAAACTTAAAGGCATTTTGCAATAATCACCAAACAAGAAAAGAAAGAAAGGACAGGAGAAAAATATATATATAAAAAAAGGAAATAAAACACTTCGTTTTTCCCTTTTATATTCATAAACTTTTTTGTTACACCCCATCATCAGAGGAACTTTTGAAAACTTTGAGAGAACAGAGAACCGGTATTTTGAAGCCTCCGATTCCCAACTCACAGCATACACTGTACAAAAAAGGTTTAAAGAATCCAACTCCTGAATTGTTTCATAAAAAAAATCTACGAAAATAAAGCTGCATTCCAAGCTAAAAAACCAAAAACTATTATTTCAAAATTCTTAAATTTAAATTAAGCATTCTGCAAAACCAGGGGCCTAAGTTTATACATTTATATTTAAAAATATTGCAAAATATTTAACCTTTTTGTTACGTTTCATGAGCCTATACATATATATTTTTTAGTAAATACATACAAACGAATGCAGTAGACAGACGTAGATGAAGAGTCAACGGCGACGGACAAGGCCTGGACTGAAGTCAGACAAACCCAAACCGAAAATGTATCTTACGGATACACAAACATGCCGCAAGTCTTTGTCTACGTAAATGGCCCATGAAAATGAGACAAGAATATATATAGCGGCTATATGCCAACCAGCTACAACAACAACAACAAAAAGGAACACGTCAGGAACAACAGAGGAAGGACAAGAGACAAGAACCCAGCACGACAGTCGCCCGCCGTCTTCGACGCTTCGCTTCGATGGCGACATCTTCATAAAATAAAAATAAAAAAAAGTGCCGAAAATCGCGTGTTGATAACGGCGACTAAAATGCCAAAAAGCGAAGGGCAACCTATGAAAGAGGGAGGGATTCTGGCCCCCAAGTAGACATCGCAAGATGGTGATGAAGATATTAAAGCAAAGTTATCGTTTTAGAAACGAGCAAAGGCAAAAAGAGCAATAACTTATGATTTTGCAGGGAAATAATAGCAATTTTAACTTTAATTTTGAATAGCTTTTTAAATGTTTTTTAATTAATTTAAAAAACTAATCACACAAGATACAAAAGTTACATAGGACAATAAGAAAATCTAAGCTTTAAAGGTGCACTTTTTAAGGTTTTTCTAAGCAACTGCTTGAATTCATGAAAAATTTAAATTAAACAAGAAGAAAGGCAGAAGTAATTTCTAACAATTCAAGGCAAATGTTGCTAGAAACATGTTGAGCAACAGCCTCTAGTGTTGACAACACAAATATATATGTTGCAGAAGTTCAATATTCACAGAAACCTTATTATTATCCAATTTTACTGAAACTGTTGCGGCTCGAGACCTGACTAATCATCTAATACGAATGATTTGGGCGTGCAAGAGGGATACAGCTAAGAGGTAGCCGTTTTATTGTCTAATAACATTCATATTTATAATAAGATGGTAATTATAATTATATCCCCACTATATACTTAATTATTACAGATTCATTTACTGATTACCAAACTCAACAATTTGTTATTATTTTTGAGGGCGGTTACAGGCATCCCTTTTGATATTACCTATTGGTACCAGGTACTAAATACCTCCAATAATACAGATTCATTTTCACTTTCCTTTCCTCAATCTGGCCAATTCTGAGCCCAACTTAATACCTAATCATGGCACGCAATTAACATAAAGGAAGGGAAAAAAGATGCCAATTACATCGATTGGGTTTGCAATTACAAACTTTTATCGCTCAATTTGGGAGAGCGGTAATTGCTACGCTTCGCTTGCAATGATGCAACTTTTATTGTTTCTTTTTTTTTTTGCTGCTGCTGCTGCTCGGTGTGGCGGCAAGGCAAAATTGAATTGCTAATGAACTAGACATAAAAAATGTAATTAAAATGCGCCCAATTCAGCAGCACCAAGATACCAGAAACACGAGATAGAAAACAAACTAATGTATATTTTTATGGCATTGGCTTTTCGCTGCAATATTAGTGGGCATATTTTCTCATTGTAAATAAATCATTTGATTTATGCTTAAAAATTGTTTGCATATTTTGTGGTTTATTAATTACTCATAATGATACATTTTACATCAATAAAGGGTTTGCCTAATTGAACCGCATAAAGTGGCAAACATTAGTTTTGTTTTATTTAGAACATTTATTGTTAAATTGGGTTATTGGTAAAAAGAAGCACAGAAGTACTGATGAAAAACTTAAATGTTTAAAGCCGATTAAGGCTTAAATTGTGCAGTATATATATTTTTACTTAATCAAGTTAATGCCCGATTTAACAGAATTAACAAAAATTAAAGGTACGTTTCGGGTTGACTGGCTGGCCGATGCGCCTCACTGATCTACGGTCATTTGGTCCAGAGCTCAACGTTAATTGCATTTCCATGGACATTTTCATTACATTTTCCAGGACATTGAAGGAAAATTTGGAATGCTCTAGACTCGGTTTGTAAGGCCCAAACCAAAGTATACCCAATGTATATATCGAGGTAAGGCTCCGATTAAAGTGAGATAGGATTGTAATTTGATTAGTAAATATAATTAAGAATTTCTTAAGAAATTAAAAGACACATTTGTATTTAAAGATTGTCTAAGATATATTTAAATATACCTTAGAACAACAAGCCCTTAAATATATTAACAATTCCATAAATTCTATGTTACGCTTCTCATCACCTCACGATGAGCTCTTGAAAGGGTATTCAGAGTGAGTTTGAGTGCTTAATTGGACAGCCGACAGCAGGAATGACTGTTAAGTGTCGTTCGGAGGAGAACCAGCTCAGGGTATAATCATAAGCAACATTGTCAATTACTCAATTATTGACGGGAAAAAAAACGGTGCGAATTAGTGAATCGGTGGCGTCCACTATTATAGTAATTATGTCTCTGTCGGACACTGTGCCTGCCTTTGGCAGTGTGAAAAGGTCGAATTCAATGATTACTTGCGAAAATTGAATGAATTGATTGAAAAGGCGTTAGAAGAGACGCCGAACCAATTGATTGTAACACCTGTTGCGGTTACTGAAAGTTTTTAAACAAAGAACGGGCCCTCTTCCTTCCGCTCCGCATTCAGCCTAATTAACTTTTAATTACCATTTGTTCTGGCTTTCCCTTTGGACCGCCGCCGGCCACGCTTCCACATGCAATTTAATATGATTTTATTTCGAAATAAACGTATTTATGCAATCAATTTGATTTTATTTTAGCTAATTAGAATGGCAAACACCGCAGTGCTCCTCTTCTCTTTTAGGCCGCAAACTAATTTCACGCACACAACCACACACAAAGTAATCAACAACAAATAAAGCAGCAGAAATGTTGAAACACAATTTCTGTAGCACACTGCCTCTGGATATATATTAATTAATATATTTGAACACACAATTTCATGTCTAATCAATGGGCCAAACAATGGTCGGAAACCACAACGAGAGCGACACCAACAACGCCGCAGTCTACAAAAATTTCATTTTCAATTGACAATTCAATTCAGTTTGATCAAAAGTCAGGCCTGACACTCTTTAAGCCGATTATAATGGTTGTTTAGGCTCCCCAACTCCGCCCCTTTCCGCCCTGAGTGAGTTTTTCTATCCATACATCTGCCGTTTGTCTCCGACTTTCAACCGATTCTCACATTTTCTTTGATTAGCTTTCTGATTTTTGCCTTTTCTTCAGCTTTTTCCATATGACTTGGCCTTTCAGTTTCCTTTCTGAAAGCTTCTTATTGTCTAGCTTTGCTTTGAATGGGCGTCAAAGTGGGACAAGGCATGCGTCAAGGTCAAAGCCAAGCGAAAAGCAAAAGCATTCAAAGCGGAAGGGGAAAAGTAATCGATTTAAAATAAATGCTTTTCTGTCCACAAATTCTATGATCTTGAAATGGGTTTTTCTGAAAATTGTGGCGTAATAATATTGAAAAACGAGAAAGAAATCTAACTTTGGGTAGCCGAAGCTTGTATACCCTTGAGCTTTGCAGTAGATTCACGGGATTGAATTGAAAATCGATTATAACCTAGCCAAAAATGCATTAATTTCAATTTGTAAGGCATTGCTGTGATAGTTTTTAAACGAATACAAATACTAACAATACTAAAATTAAAATTACAAAATATTCACAATTTTGCCAAGTTTTAGCCCCCTTAAAAAATCTTGGAAAAATGGAACAAATTTATTTCTTTAGCACACATGCCTAAATTAACTCGGCTGTTGATGCTGATGGAGAATGTATATGATTTATAAAATGGGAAATGGCTGGTTCATAGCGTTATTAGCTTCTGGCTGAAATTATAAAACCTCTATATTAAAATTTTAATTTTTATCCATAATTTTATATGAAAATGTTGGAAAAATTAGAGCTAAACTTTGGTACAACAGCTTCGGTTGGACTTTAAATAAATTTATTTATACCATTTATTTATACTTTAACTTTAAAAGCCTTTCTATTTTATTGCCAACCATTTGCACCCTATTCCCAACATATCCTGCCGTCCCATACATTTTTCCTCATCCTGGCAACTTAATAATAGTCCATGGAAAATACGTTGGCATTGCATCAAGTGCATCTCTAACGTGCATTTGCAGCACAGTGGCGGCAGCATAATTGCCACATGCGCCACAGAATCGAGTTCAGTTGTGGGGCTTATCGCCGCATGACCGCCATGCCCATCACTCATACGCCATGTTTGTCCAGTCGATGCTTAAAAAGTTAATGACTAATTTTCGCTGGCGCGCAAAGCGAAAAAAAATACGATGCGATGCGAAGCCTGCAACTGCCGTCAGTCGGTTTTTGGGATGCCTGTCTGGCCCGTGATGTGTCAGTTGGGGCCTGGGATAGGATGTAATGGGGAGGGGCAACCGTTGGCTTTCCAACTGCAAATGGCTGGGGCACAGCTCTGCTGCTGCTGCTGCTGTTATTTCAGCTGCACGCCACCGTTCTGGGCGAGGGAAGGTGGCTTCCCGGCACACACTACACTCACAAATAAATCGTCCTGAAATTGTAAATTGCTCCTTTTTTAAGGGAGAAAGGATATCTAGATATTTAGATATTTAGATATTTTTGTTTGCCTGTAGAAGACCGTAGATCTCAGAAACTAAAAGCGAAATCTTACAAATGTTATTTTTCTGTAGCTTCCATACTTTTTTGGTTTTATCAAATCTTGTTTTATTCGGAAAAACTTATCAACTTGTGGAGACTTAAACCCTCTACTACTTTTATAGGTATTTTTCCAAAGGACATACTATTTATCAGGTTGAACTCCTCTAAGTGTATAAGGGCAGAGTGACGGTGGAGCGTCCATTGCATGCCGCCTGACGTTATAATTAATGAAAATTTGCCACGATTCTGTTGATGCTGTTTCTGCTGCTCCTGCCCTGCCCTGCCCAAAACTGTGCTCACAAAATAGATGCAAAATCCGCTACAACAGCGCCAGACCACTCCACATCGAGAGCTTGGGCTAATATGATTTTGATTTTGGCGGTCGGCATTAGAATGCCATTAAGTTGTCGGTTTGTTGGTTTTTCTCTTCGGATTCTGGCGCGTCGATTTGCACATCGATGCATAAATTATGCATCTGTTGCACAAATGTGCTCATGGTGCCAGGCACTAAATGGAATACTTGGGGGCGAGGTCACAGACCAGTGGAGTCTGAACTCTTACACTCGTCGTCGTCTGGTGGCATTTCCTGCATCAAATGTTATAATTAAACAGTTGATTTACAGTAGATTTATGAATCAAAACACAATATCCTCTGCTATGTAATTGTGGTATCGTGATACTATGCTTTTTTAAAAATGTTTTCAAATAGGTCAAGGCGAGAGCGGCAAGATCAGTGATAACAGAAGAGACAATATAGTCAGGGGTATGTTTTAAGGCAAAGTTAGTTAAAAAGTATGCAAGCTAGTTACATGACTGAATTTTTCACAAAGCCTGCGATATCGAAACGACTTGAACAAGACCACCATATAAAATATATAAAATATATCTAAATTTATAAATATATTTATAAATAAGCAATAGAATTAGGTAAATATCATATTTTCCATCAGATTGTTTAACAACTAACAGACTTGGTTGTGTAAAAAAGAAACAGACGCTCTTGTCTAGATCTTCTGGTCTGGTGATGCTGCAGAATTATGTGCTGTACAGCATTAACCGATAATTAACAGCAGAGTTAATATTTATTTTTTCATGTTCAGATACATTTGAGGAGGATACGAAATTGATATTTGATTCCGATAAGTTTAACTAAAGATTTATTTTCTTGATCTATGTGACACTTTTTAAAAGATGAAGAAATAGAAGACATCAAAGCTGTAAAGTGCCTTTTGCGAGCTTGCTGTTAACAGCACTCTGCTAGTAGTTTTGGTTTGGAAAAATTACAGGAAGTTTAACAGCGAAAATGGAAGTCCTGTGAAGAGGCTTAAGAGCCATCAAACGATTTAGCAATGGCATAAAATCATTTGATATTAAATAGTAATTTTTATAGTAATCAGTCCTTCAGTATTCGGCTAAAGGAAATTTATTTATTTAGTAATATTTACAAAAAATTTACCATTAATTTATGTCCCGCACTTATTTTAGCAACATGAAATGGTAAGGAAGGGGTTAAATCACTCCAAAGACAACTCCTCTAAGTAAACACCTTCCGACCACCCATATCTCATATTGCCAGCAAGTGTCTCGTACATTTGTCATCCGAGATTACCATTTCCCACCTATTTTCCTTCACCTAATTTCTCCTAATAGCAAAGTTTACTCCCCCACTCGCGGGTTACACCGAAAGTCCCTACTTGAGACCCGCTGTGAATTTTACCTTTTTTGATTTATGGCCCCGAAAAGTCGCGAATGCAGCGCCCCTGCAGCCATTGTTACTAGAGACAAAGTAGCGTGCGAGCAGGGAAAACAAATGCAAGCGGCAAAAAATGTCTGCATTCTACAATTGCGATTTGCGAACTGCGAATTGCATTTTCCATGGAACGTAAATGGAAGCTATTTAGCAAAATGTGCACGAAAAGCAACAGCGGCGAACGGCGAACGGCAAACAGCATCCCAGCTAAAAAGATACAGCGTGCCAGAGGGCCAGGGAGCCAGGGAGGGGGGGCGTGGCAAAGGAAAGGGGACACAAGGAGCATGGGGCTGGGGGTACATGGGTTCGGCGGCTTTGCTACGTTTTGAGGTCAATGTACAAAGCATGCAACCAGGGAGCATTTATTACGACTTAATGCGCTCCCTGAGGGAACAAGGGGCATTCGGTGGGTCGCCCGGGGAGGCCGGGGGAGGCTCTAATTTCGTGTTTAAACTGCTTTTCACACAACCACTCACACATGCGAGGCCAGCTGGATGGCTGCTGCCACAAAAACATATTAAACTAAAATATGAACAGGAATATTTTCGGTTTACGAACCGAAACATGGTGCACCCTGCCCTTATGAGAGTAACCCGGACTATCTGGAAGTCGAGCATGCCTTTGCCCAGCAGGGTATCCACAACAAAAGCAATCACAGCGAACTAAGAATGTGGCGAACAAGTGGAAAAAAGCAAAAACAAAAAGGGCTGACAGCAGGAGGTGCAACAAAGAGGGTCTAAAAGAAGGGGGTGCGGCGGCGGCAAGGGGGATTCAGCTACAAGCAGAAGACTGGGAATCTCGCCAAGGCACTCACACACTCGCCTGACAACAGCAGAATATATACATATACACACAAAAAATATTACAATGAAAAACAAGACAAAATAAACAAGAATGAAAACTAACTTTGGAACACCGAAGGTTCTATACCCTTGCTCTAAAAAATGTATGTTTCATAATAGCTAACGTCGAGTCAAAGGAAATTATCAAGAGAGGTAGCTACTTATGGGAAAGTCGAAACTTGTGTAGCCTTTAGTTTGAATTCTGACCCAAGGGTTGCTATGACTGTAACTTTATAAATGTATCTCAAATCTTAATAGATTTTGAAGTTAATGTTATAAAGATTGCACCACAATTTCAATAAAAAAATAAATAAATAAAAAATAATACGAAAAATATATAAAGTTGGTATTATTTTGTTATTAATACCTCCAATGATTAATTTTATGAAAAGTAGACTACTATATAAATTGGAAAATGAATAACAAATTAATTCGAAAAATATATATAAATATTCGTATTATTTTATTAATATTTAGACATATTAAAAATGTATTTATTATATTATTTTATAATTTTTTTCGAATTGTTTCCTAATAGTTTAGCTACAAGATATAGAAACATGCAATGAAATAATATTTTTTTGGAAGGTTTCATCTAGATATCTGTATAACCTAAAGACTTGCTTAAGAAGCAACAGAGAGACTGACTTGGCTAGATCAACGCGGCTGTTGATGTTTATAAAAATAGTCAGATCTCCTGTGTGATAAAGAAGGCAGTACCTTCTACTTGTGATATGATGAGCAAGATACTAAATGGCTTCCCCAAAATGTGTCTGACCCCTTAAAGTGATCAGTTCGGTAATCGACTTGGCCATTGCCTGAGGGCGCGAGGGTGTTGGGGCGTGGCCACTGGCCAGGAAAAGCGAGAGTGCCAAAAATCTTGGCAAGCCACAATGCTAAAATAGCCAAAAGCTTGATGGCAAATGGCAATGCCAAGAAGTGCCAGGAAGAGCTGCAGCAACCACTGGCAATTGCAACCTATTATATTACACTTTCGACGTCATCGCGATGCTGCTGCTGCTGCAGCTGTAGTTGCTGCTGCTGCCGCTTCGGAGTCACTTAAACGAGATAAATCAACGTGGGCGATTACACAATATCTCAGGGTGATTGTCTCCCCTGTTCCCCCTCCCTGCGCTCATGCCTGTGCATGACTTGGCAAAAAGTGCAACTGCAACAACTGCAACCCACAGACGCCAAAAGACTCGCGCCATTGGAGCAGTGGGTCGCACTTGGGGTCTCGTGGAAAAATGTGGAAAGACGTGGAAAACCTGTAAGACAAAAGTAGACAAAATCAATAGCACACACACACACCGCACACTCGCACACTCGGGCGACACTGCAAATAAACAGAAATGATGACAGCAATTGCAGCAGCAACAACTGCTAGCTTTTCATTGCTGAAGCAGGCAGTTACTCTGCCCCTGCAGTTGTTGTGTTTTCAGCTTTATGAGCGATAATTAAAGTTAAATGCCTGTGTGCTGCGAAGCTGCGGATGTTACTCGTACTTGCCGGCATCAGCAATACTTTTTGCCCATGCCAGCTAGCTGGCAAAGACTGCAATTTGTTGTGTTTTTTTGTGGAAAAATAAAATTTTTAATGACTACTCTCTGCGGGGGGAAAGAGTTTGTGTCGGGTTCCCTTGAATTTGGTGCCCCGAAATCGAGGTCAGCTAAGCCGAGAGCCGAAAACGAAGCCAGAGGAGATTATCTGAGGATCTTGGGTAAAGTATATAACGATGCAGATGCAGCTCGGAGATTCCAAATCAAAATAAAAACACGTGAAGCTGAGAACAAACAAAAAACATGCAAAACCAAACCAAGCAACAGCAAAATGTCATGTTTTGTGGCGGTATAAAACAAAACACACAAACTGAAATAAACAAAAACCCAAAAAAAAAAAACACACACACACACAAAAACAAAAGCAAACAAATAAATAAATCAAAAAGAGTTCAACGACCAAAAGTCGAAATGATTTCCGACAGCCAACGAAGAGAGACGACGACGACGACGACATCGGGCAGAAGCCGACGCGATGATGTGTACTTGGGGGGCCAGGGGGCTGGGCGATAAGGGGGCGATAAGAGGGGCTGGCGATGGGGCCAATTGACAAAACATTCGCGGCGCGTTAATCGTACCGAGAGATACAGATACAATAGCGGCGATAGCAGATAGGCACAGCGCTCGCGTGTGGATGGAAGCAGAACCGAAACAGGAGCGGAATTAAAATCAAAATCGAAATCGGAATCAGAGCCAGAAACCAGAAACCTGAAACGTCGGCTGAAAACAGCCATGTCGGTGGTTAACTAAGTTTATGCATGATTTGCATGCAGCTACAACACAGCAGCCATTTAATTGAAATGCTAAATGCTAAGAGCCGGGCAAAGCCAAAAGTCTGCTTGGCCAGCAAGAAGTCAGGCAACCGGAGAGAGAGAGAGAGCAGAAGAAGTTGTATCTGCATCTGCATCTGAATCTGAATCTGTATCTGAATGCAGCCAGGAAGCCCGCCGCATTGGGGTTTTGCTCTCCCGCCCACGCACCGCCCATGGAAAGTCAGCAGCCACTGCGGCTCATCAGCGGCCATTTGGGGCTGATAAATGAAGGCATGTTGTGCGTATCTGCCAGATACAAATACAAATGCCTGTAGTCGTTCGCTTTGTTTGCTGCGCTGCGCATTTTTAATGAGCGGAAATTAGTTGGCATTGCGGCAAGATGTTTTTGTGGCTGCCCATTTAAGTAGATACAAATGTATCTGTAAGTCATAAATTCACAATCAGCGAGGCGCGTGCCTGGGCCGAGTGTTTACAAAGTCAGCCACTCACATGTACGATTATTGAACCGATTAACTGTCAGATAAATTTAGCGCAAATCGGTTATTAGTGTTGTAGTATTCTCCAGTCTGAGCTGCTGGCTGGGGATTTGATTAACGCATCGATTATAGTTCACCTATTTTTGGCCACTTCTTGTGGCTCTCACCGCCACTTTTGGTTCACTTTTTTTTTTGGCAATGCAACTCGCAGATATATTTAGGTTATCCACTTTTAGCAGAGTCTTGGCACGGCCAACAAGTCCACAGATACACACTCGCGAAATTCCGTTTATAGCCATAAAGTGCGTCTAAGAGATACATTGGCCAGACGGAATGCAGGGATGTGTATTCACAAATGTTGTCTTTAGTTAACTTTAAACCCAATTAAACTGCACAGTTGTACTTCAGGGTTTATTTTACATAAAGTCAGTCTCTAGAGATATAATTTACTGCACTTTCAATTGATTCCTGAGGCATATTACCCATTTTTACCACGATGAGAATGAACATCTAGCGCATTCTTAGAAAATTAACCTGGCCCCTAAAGGTACCTATGTATCTACGTTGCCTTTAAACATTAAATACCGCTTCGAGCACTAAATTCTCCTGCGTTTCCGTAATTTCGGTATAGCACTCACCTGTCTGATGACTCCGAGGAATCGTAACGATCCAGACACCGCTTCTTCGAGCCTCTTGTTCCACTCCCGCGCTCTGTTGTGGTCTTGCTGGCTCCTAGCCTTGTTGTTGTTGTGGCTGTTGTGTTTGTTGTTGTTGCAGTCTTCCTGGCGCCCTGATAGAGCTGAGATCGCAATGCGTTTATATCCAATTTGGCTGCCTGAGCACCAAGTCCACCGGCCACGCAGCCCGCCCCCCGTTTGGTGCCCTGCACGATGCCAATGCTGCTGGGAGTACTAAAGGTTCGCGTTGGCTTTGCCGGCGGCTTCAGTTCGATATCCGCGGCGGGTGGAAGAGCGGGGGCCGGCAACCGGGTGACGGTGGGTGTGTCAGCCGTTGTTGTACGTGGTGTTGCCTCTTGTGTTGCTGGTGGTGGTGGTGTTGTTGTGTTGGTGTTGCTGCTGCCGCCGGCGCCAATTGTCAAACTGTTTAAATTGACGCTGTTTTTCAGCTGATCAAACAATGACAAAGCCATGCTGGAGCTATACATTGCCTTTCCCGTTGCTGCCACCGCTTTTCCGGGCGGTGGCGGTGGCAGAAGGGCCGATGCCTCAGCCACCGATTCTTCAGTCTTGAAAGCCTTATCCTTTGGCTGAGTGGCAGACATTTTCCCTGGCTTTGTTCGGCAACTATTTCACTTGTCTCACTTTAGCTATTGGTTCTACCGATGCTCCTAATTGCCCCAGCCGGCTGTCACAATTCCTCGGACCGAAGCCAGGCGCTGGTTCAAGTGCTTGCCGCACATCCTAAGTACACTCTATTGTTAGTCGATGGAAAGCCAATTTTAATTGCTCTAATCGGAAAGTTCTTGGTCAGCAGTTTAAGAGACCGCACGGCCTTTTGGTTGCACAAATTCAAGTATTTAATTCGCCATGAACTTGCACTTTTCCGGATGTCGACGGTCCGCTCTCCGATTACGAGGGACGAGGGAGGTATTTAGAGAACATATTCAAATGAAATTCATTTAATTCACTGGCATTTTTGACTGCACTTCACTCTCCGACACTTATGACACACATTCTTCGATTCGATTCGATTCGATTCGCATTCGATTGATATTTCACTCGATCAGCATTTAATTAAACAACGTTGCGGGATTGATTTTGGTTGTGGTTTGGTTTTCGCTTTTCGGTTTTCGGTTTACGGTTTTGCGTGGGGCTTTTCGATTTTTGGGCTCGTTATCAAGTGTTTCACTGTGCTTTATGGCTTTGTGAATGGCTGATGGCTGATTGTTGTTTCGTTTTCGCTTGTTTCCGGTGCACACCCGAAACTCATTCTGCAAGGCAGGCAAAAATCGCCAGATTCGCGCATTTGGGTAAACGTCATTAAGACCCAAATCAAAACTGGTTCTAGCACTCGCAGTTCAGCCTTTGTTTTGTTTCAGCGGGCTAAAAATCTAATCAACTGCACTTGCATTCCACCCAAAGGCTAGCTATTGGCCTGTTGACAGGGCCAACTTGTCTGGCGTGCTAGCTACTAGTAATTAATACCGTTTAATTGATTGTACTAGCTGGACATAGTCAGAGAAGCGCTGGGCACTGCACTGCAACTGCAGACTACGAATTCCGCAACCCCGCCGATTGGCGAACGAAAAAACTGCGATCCCCACGAAAAAAAACTACCAGCTGCTCTCGCTCTGCCTGCCGACTGACTGGCGAGTGGGGCCGAGCGCCACTGCCGGGCCGAGGTGGGGAGCCGACGCTCCCCGAAGCGGGAGCCGAGCCCCAGCCGAGGGGCTTAACCAACTAGAACCGGGCACAAATCAAGATACGAAGCTCACGCGAGCCAAGAACGAAGGCAACGAACTGCCGTTCGTGCGCTTGTTGGCGTCCGAGCAGGGACGGAGCTCCGAGGGGGGAGGTCTGTGTGCGGGCGGCGAGGCGATGTTCACTTTTGATTTCTGTGCAGCGGCAGCAGGTTTTCTCGACAGGGACTGGGGGAGAGACAGGGGGGAAGGGGTAGTATCTGGGAAAGCTTGTTGCGCCACAACGTGTATTCGTGAGCGAGTGTGTTTGAACTTCTGGGAAGGTTCGGGTTCGGGTTCGGGTTCGGCCTTTCAGCAGTCCAGCGTTTGGTAGTTTTGTTAGTTGCTGCCGAGGTGTCCGCGGGTGTGCGGTTCGAGTAGGTGGCAAGTTTGCTCGCACACACGCAGGCCCTGCTGCAGCTACCTGTTGATATGTGTGGGAACTAATCAGAATACGAGAGGTTCCTGCGCGAAACCGGTTTGTCTCAGAACCCGAGCCTCGGCAGTGAAATGCAGATATGGGGACACAACTAAACTAATTTGCTTTCCCTTGCCCACAGAACCGCAAAGCTTGCCAAAGGAAACAGAAAAAGTAAACAAAGGCAGGCAAAAGCAAAGTCAAGCAAAAACAAAGCAATGACAAAGAAAGACAGCTCGCAAACACAATACAAAGTCGCAACTGTTATCAGAGACCAAAGAGAGCCAAGAGAGGGCGATCGACTCATTCACACATACACTCACAGCCACTCATGCGAAACACGTCATAAAAATAAAAACAAAGCAGCCATGGGACATGTGGGGGCGGAGGTGGGAGGTGGAAGCGAGAAATCAAAGCCAACACGTGCTTTTATTACGTACAGGCAAGTGTGCGTACGCGAGCTTGTGCTCGTGTGCGTATGTGTGATGCAACTCTGAGAATGCAAAAGCGGGTGGGACAAAGACGGCAGGCACATGTTTAATGCCAGTTGTGTGAGTGCGGCTGTAACTCGTTTGTGGGCCCTGCCTTGTTGTTGTTTTTCCAAGAATATTTTGGTTCTTATTGGGATAATTTATGTACTTATTTGCCCTGCTCTAAATTTAAACTCGATTGCACCTTTACCAAACGTTAAACCGTCGCACAACAAATCACACACCGATTATTTCCTATTTGATTTTATATGTAAATTTCATTTTCCGAGTACGCGATTCGCGATTGCATGCCAAAAACGAACTAAGTTTGCGGTTTGCTTTTTCCGATGCATTTTCCTCAAAGCAAGCAAGAGAGAGAGCACTTGACAAACAGAGAGAACAAATGGGAAGTGAGCTATGAAAAGAGAGGACGGAGCAGTGACTCTTTAACTTTTGCTTGTGCAATGATAATGATCTAAAGAAATAATTTGTTCATTTTGCCTCTTTTCTCTGATTTTTGAGAGAGAAATTAAGAATCAGGCTGTTAAAGTTTTGTATCTAAATCCAGCCTATTTCTTTACATGAGATTGTAGCTACTCTTTCTCATCTCTAAGCACTGTTAAATTTCCTAACCCGACGCTCGATAACGCCAACGAAATGTTTGACATTGCGGACTGTCGTAGTACTTAGGACATTCAGAGTGGGATGGTGTTGTAGGGGTCTGGTGGTTAGGATCGGTGGAACTTAGGCTGCTTTACCTGAAGGATTTGGCTGGCCTGGAAACCGGTCCCTGGCAGCAGGATCACAGGCGAGGTTATATTGCCAGCTTCTACGCACTCATCGCCACAGTCGCTCATCTTACAGGATCGATCGATCCACTGATTCCATATGTACATATGGATGTTATGTGTAACTGAATAGAAAAATATAAAATTACAATGCTAAGTATTAAAACATAATTATAATTTACAATATTTAATAATAAATGTATGGTACCAAGTTTCTCAATTTTTAATTCTGAAGAACATTATTTAGGAATGTATTAAAACTCGCCCAGACAATGACCAATGAATGTTATTTTTGACTAGACACATTTTCTGATTTTAGTGCCTATTGCTATTAAGTTAATAATAGTATTAACCGAGAAAATTGAATCCATTTAATAAATGATTTATCAATACTCACCCGTTCCGGCAAAATTATACTTTTGCAGTCGCATCCTTCCACCCCTAGAGAAGGGAAAACATATCTACATAGCTTAAAGCTATCGAAATCGATAGCTGCATTTTAAAAATTAGTAATATATATATACAAAATATTAAGTATTTATAGGTAATAATATGAAATGTTAATAAGTTAAATTACAAGGAAATATTACATTTTATTACATTACATTTACATTTTATTACATATATTATAACTAAAACTGAAAACAGCTACTCGCATATAATATATTTTCAGTCATTTAGCGACGTTACCTTTACCGGTTAAGATAGCGGTTAACTAGAGTGATACTTCGCCGATATTTTCAGTAAGCTTTTTTCAACACTGGCAACTTCCGGTATTTACCAAAAAGTTGTTTGCAAAAATGATGCGTGCGGTGTTTGTAGAGGGGACAGCAGAGCAAGTCAGCAGCGTTATCAACGAATTTTTCCGCAAATGTGTAAGAGGGGGCGAGGAATGGTTAGGAGGTGGAGTGCCGGTGGAGCGGCAGGCTACGGCCGATGGACAGCTTGGCGCAGCGGTGGAGTTTCAGGAGCACGTGGAGGTCGAGCCGGCATTGGACGAGAAGCCGGTCGAGGAAGTAAAGCCGCTGACGGAGTGGCAGCCTGTGGAGCTTCAGGAGGACGTTAAGCGCGACATTATCCCGCCATCCGCTCCTGCTCCCCCATCATCGTCATCGTCCTATCGCCAACACGCCACGGATGTGGAGAACGCTATAAATAACGCTATGAGGAACTTTTATCCTTGCCTCTCGCCAACATCCTCGACTCCTCCGCGTAAGCGCGGCTACTACCGTGTGATGGGGAAGGCGGATGGGCAAGTAAGTATTTTAAATATTTTTATTTAAACTTACATTTTAAATGATTTTACATCAGGGCCGACGAATGATATGCTCCAAGAACACGCGACGTTGCGAAAATTGCGGGATGAACACGCGTTCCTTTAGTGCATTGGAAAGCCACATTTGTCTTGGAGATACATTTAGGTGCCGGGAGATCGGGTGCACCTTTAATTCCAAGTCGCTACAAGGGCTATCAGTGCACAATACGAAAAAGCATCCTGAAAAAATAGAATTCAAGCTGAAGGGTATAACCAGTAAGTTTATTTTATTTAGAATATTTGTATTTATATTATATCTCGCCATATTTAAGAAAATTGCGGGATGAACGAGCGTACATTTAATGCATTGCAAAACCACTTTTGTCTTGGAGATACTTTTAGGTGCCCGGAGATTGGGTGCACCTTTAGTTCCAAGTCCCTACAGGGGCTATCAGTGCACAAGGGGAGAATGCATATGAATGTGCAAATAGAAAACCAGCCAAAGCATAGAACCTGTAAGTTTATTTTATTTATATTATTTGTATTTACATATATTATATTTCTTCATATTTAAGACACTCATAGCATGGCTTCCATCATGAATGGGCCGAACTACAATCCGTCCCAGTCGATGGGCTCCACATTGCAGCGGAGCAACTCAACTGTACCATCTCTGCCACCGATTCCGATGGCTGTCAGGGAGAGTTATTGCATAGATTCGCCGGTGGCCGTGGCCCCTCTGATGCAGCCAGCCGAGCTCATGTGGCCCCAGGCCCTGCTTACTAATGAAGCCAAGCCGCAGATGACCCCAGAAAAGCTGGGTGGTGCCGCTGCCGCCCTGCCTGTGGACGAAGGCACTCCTCCGGTGGAGTATGGTTTTGGTAAGACAAAACGAAATTTCTGGGCAGAACAAATTTGCTTATCTTTATTTATATCCTAGCTTATTGCGGTACCGGTGTAGGCGGTAGAGGTGAAGGTCACAATTGAGTACATTGTCATTCATCATTATCATCATTTCTATTGAAGAACAAAGATATATGTATCTTTCTTTATCAGAGCTTGAAAAGGAAGGAAAGGATTACCCACAAAGGAGAACAATTCAATTCAATTCATTAATCATAATATTAATCGTGAAAATAAAGTGAAGAAGTAGCTTTTTGCTTTGCCTCAAAGGCTTTCAAACAAATTAATAAATGGAGGAATATTTAAGTTATTACTAAAGTTCTTTAAAATTGTATTCGATCGCAAAAAATGTGACGTACTAATAAAGCTGAATTCTCCTAAGTTTCCACTAAATAAGCCAGCCTTTAACTTCGTTCTGAAGATACCTTTGAGTGACCGATGTTACGTTTTGGCGAAGAGTCCTATATTTTAGATTCTTCAACTTCACTAGGCGGGTCAAAAGCGGAGTCCCCGGAAATTCGATTCGGAAGTCCAATCCAATGTTGCGACACATGTGTCTTGGCAACAAAGTTTCCAGCAATTGTCTAAAAGCAGCATGTTGCCAAAGTCAAGCTGTCGATCGTCTGTTGCTGTCATAAAAAAGTTGACTGCCATAAAAACCAGCATGTCGCAGCAACTATCTCTTGTCAGTGTGCAACTATGGGCGCTTAGTTTTGAATATTTACTTAATGCCAAATAATTCCTAGGTTGAGTGATGATGCTAAAGCTGTTTTGTTGGAATAAATAAGATTAAAAAACTTTTTAATTAAGAATGTAAAAAACCATGAAATTAAAATGGTGATCGATCAATTCTGAATCACAAAACTCAAAACAGACATCCTTAAACATTTTGTAATTTTCTCAACAAGAAATGAAACCAAGAACATGTGTGTATATTTGCAAACTAATTGTTTTATTACCCTTGGTAATTTCCTTCTCAACAAGATTAGTTTATTTGCACTCCATATCACTTTAATAAGCTTGTGTAAAACGTTCTAAAATACTGCTTTAAACATTGTACAAAAGAATAACAATTACGGTCTAAGAACTAGGCTTGAGCACATCCGGATAGACAAACAGCGTAAAATAAATTAATAACTAGTTGGTAGTACCTAAGGCATTTACGGAAATTATATATATATCTTATATATACAATATACAAAGCTTACGACTTGGCAATGACAAAGCGTTCAAGTTTGGGTTAAGCGCATTTGGTGGGGTTTTGTAAACGTTAATATAGGTGTTCCACAGGAATTTACGAATTAAGAGCTAGTTGCGTCTTGGAAACTTTTATACAGAGGTAGGAATCTTTCTCTCTCAAGGATGTCATGTCCATACGGAGGTGGGAATGAGACCCTCCTTGCTGGTGCCTGGCGGTGTGAGCACCTCCTTGTTGAGGAACTCCAAAGGCAAGTTCACCAAGTATCCCTGAAAAGATAGATGCAACTTTAGCATTTGATTTTTATTTTTTAATTAAGGATTCTTACCTGAATTTCATTGGCTCTGTTGGCAGCCAGCTCTGGCTCTGTCTTGGCCAGAGGCGGCTCCTCTTGGTATTTGCGCAGGCTGGCAAAGGTCTTCACAAAGTCCGTGGGTATGCACTTGAAAACCTCGTCGTAAATCTCCGTGTTCCTTGTGGATATACGGCGCCAGGTGCCATGCCAAAACTTGTCGCATACGGGATCGCTGGTGTCCAGTTCGGAGCGGCTGGAACCCTCCTCCAAAAGGCCTGTGTCCAAAGACGATTAGACTCAAGAAGGGTGAAGGTTGATAGCCACTTACCCAGGTGCTCCTTGAAAAGATATTTGCGCAAACGTCCGGCAAATACTCCGCTGGGATACTTCTTGCCATTCATGCGGCCATCCTCAAACTCCTCGTCCATAATGATGGCCGCAATTTCCGAGTCCCGCTTGCCAATCATCGAGCGATCATTGATGTTCGCCGAACCACAAATCACAACGCGATCGTCGGCAATCAGCAGCTTGGAGTGCACATAGATCAGCTCCGTGATGGGCGTGTTGTTCAGGAAGGAATGGTTGCGCAGGCTGTGGAATGAGATGTAGTTCTGTGGCTCGGTTACACCGGCCTCCTGAAGGCGAGTCAAAATGGCAGTGCGACCCCTGGAAGATGAAAATTATGTAAAATGGAAGAAGTTATAATGTAGACAAGCAAACCTCACCTGGAAATCGAAGCATAGTTCCAGTGAGTGATGGCCCGGACAGCAATTCCCGTACTGCCACCCACATCACCCTCAAAGCCCGGTAGCAGCGGCATTATCACATACACGCGGAACGCCTTTCGTTCCCTGGAAGAGATACAGAGATGAGATGTGCCCATAGCTGGAATAAGGCATCCACTTACTTGTGCGCCCGCACGATCCTCTTGAAGAGGGTCTCGCCGATCTGATTCCGGACATTGTTGTGTGACCCCGGCACGCCCATGCCCAGCTGCATGGTGATAAAGAACTGGTTCTCGATGTACACATAGTGCTGCGCTTTGGTGATCGTCTGGATGTAGGCATCATGGATAGACTGCTCCACCAGATCCGCCTCAATAAAGCCACAACTCCAGGCTGAGACGCTCCTTAGCAGCTGGCAGGTGACTCGCTGCTGTCGTCGCTGCTGCAGTTGCTGCAGGTGGGAGTTCAGCCTCACCTGGTGGTAGCTCTTGGGCATCAGGTAGGGAAAACGCGTGTTATCCCGCAGCTTTTCCAGCTTCATGGCATTCCAACGCTGGATAAAGTGGCGAGCAACATCCCTGGCAGATGCACCGACCACGCAGAGACCCACATCATGCCAGGGCATCCGCGGCGTGGTGGTGCGGTCGATAATGTCAACGAATGGCGAGTTTAGGTTCATCCAGTCCTTGAGTATGAAGTTGGAGTAGTCCTTGCCGAACCAATACTTGGCCTGGCCATAAAACTCGCTGAGTATTTGCGTGCTGCTGGCGGCCACCGTCACCTCCTCCTGTTCATGTGGAGCCGACTTGAGGGTCACTTCGTAGTCCGTCACATCGTGGGACTCAACGGTGTATACCCCATCCGGCTTGTCCTCCGCCGCCTCAGTGGCAGTGAGACGGTGCATAAAGTCTTTGCCCATGCGGGCGCCCTTCATGGCGTTGTTCTTGAGACGGTCCAGCACATTCTTACGCTCCATCTCTGGAGTATTCAATTTCATACCCTCCAAGGCAATGCTGGACTCGCCGGGCGTGTCTCCTGGACTTGGCACCAGCATCGAGGGTATCAGCAGGCGATCACCGGGCTTTAAGGTTCTCAACTCAATGCTGGTGCTGGGTTCATCGGGGGCTGGTGAAGGCGATCGCTCTTTGGTGGTGGATGTCTCGTAGTGGGCATTGCGGGAGGACTTGCGGGATCCAAAGGCAGAGTCCGTGTCATCCTTGCTGAAATAGAGGCTGGGCGTGCGACGTGTGCTACCCGAGACGGAGGCTGTTGAGATGCTTCCAAGATCGGTGAGGCGGTGATGGTGATCGTCCCAGCGACCATAGCACAGGTCAATGCCCCCAATGAAGGCATAGGTCTGATCAATGACCACGATCTTCTCGTGATGAGCCCACAGCAAGATGCCACCTCTGGCATGATCAGGATGGCGCATTACCTGTGAGAGGAGAGGAAATGCAGAGCAATTTTTAGGAATAAGCAGAAAGGGAATACCTAAGCACACCCACCTTGATGTTGTCATGCTTTGCCAGCGTGGACTTGCTGTAGTAGCTATTGATACCCAAAGCCATTTCCACCTCCTTGTACAGTAGCACAAACACCCGCACTCCCTGCTCAGCCTTGCGCAGCAGAATCTTGTCAAGACGCCAGTAATCCCCGTCAAGAGCAGGTCGCTTCATATATATCTCCGGGCTAAGCCACCAATCGGCTATGTAGATCTCCTCCGTGGCAGCCTCCAATCCATCGGCCACAGCCGACATATACTGGGCACCATCCACATACCACGAGGCCTGCGTATTGGCACGCATCGGGGCATAGGACATGTGCGGATTTGGCAGCGTAAAGTCCCTGGAGTACGAATTGGCCGTATGCTTGAGGTACTGCATCCATTCCTTGCACTTCCTTCGTGTCCAGCACTTGAGAACGATGTGCCGGTTGTTGGTCAGCACCTGAAGACCCTTGCGCATGCCCGTTTGGTAAATGCCCGTGGAGACATCGAAGCCCTGATCGAACAGGATCACCGCTCGGATGCTGCCATCCGTTGGACGAACGTAGCCAAAGCAGGTCTCCTTAACAAAGAACCAGCGACTGCGCCAAGTGCCGCACACCACATCCGAGCAGAAGTAGTTGCAGCGGACGCAGCAGTTTTTTTGGAAGCAGCCAAAGAAGTTGCAGCCCGCCTGGCCGGGTCTGGTTGAACCTGTCCGCTTCAGGATTACGCCCTCCTTGCCCTTAATGCCCATGCCGGGCACAAATGAGACATTGGAAACCTCCACAAAGTTGAGCTGTGAATTAAAAGCGTGTAAAGAATGATTTTAATTAGGGAATTGAATATTAGTGGACCGATTTTTGTAGTCTTCCAGAATCAAAGTCCTTATGCATAACGCAAATTTGGGTCTTTATCGCTAGCTAGTTAAGACTGTAAAAAATCGTATCTTCTGGCTCTATAAGGCTCTTTTTCTTTGGCTTTTTCCAAAGGCTTAAGAGATCCAGGCTTCAGGCTCTAGGCTCCAACAAAAATGGCCTTACTTATCTTTATATTATAAGGTCTTTACCCAAAGTAATCTCTTACCGTTTCGTGGTGTGAACGATACAGACTGATGTTTAGCAAATTGTACAGATAATCCTCCAGCTGTTTGATCCTCACAGCCAGATTCTCCACTGTGACCAGACTCTCTGGCCTGTTGGGAAATCGTGGCAGCTTCCGTTTCTTTTTCTTCTTGCGCTTCTTCTGAATGCGACGGGGCGTGAGACCGGCTAGAATGGAACTGTGACTGGGACTGATGATGGCCATGGCATTGCTGCTAGAGCCATTGTTGTTGTTGCTGTGACCCTGACCATTTACCGGAGTGCTGGACTGCTTGACCTTTGTGTGGGCAGGCAAATCCTTAAGAGTGGACTCATCCGCCAACTGACTGGCGGTGGCCTTAAGCGTGGTTCGCTTCTCCTTGTGACTGCGGCTGGGAAAAGGAATGTTGAGCGATGTTCGAAAGAAGCTAAGTTGCTGGTGCAGCGAGTTGAAGTGCTTGTAGCGTCGCTTGATTGTCCACTTAAAGGGGCCGTGAGTCAGTTCGATGGTATAACTAGACAAGGAGACTTCGAATTAGTAAAATAATTGAGTTATTTCAATAGATTCCACTCACAGATTGGGATTAAGCAGATGTGTTGTGACACTACGCTCTGTGTCCACAATCCGGACGTGAATTTCACGACCCGGAATGAAGACTTTGCGCTGAAAGGAGTTGAACTTGACACTCGGACCGTAAATGCTGGTGAAGGGAATTTCATGGCGCAACACCACGCTGTTGTTCTCCTCATCATCGAACTCCTCATCGTCGTCGTCCGTCTCCTTGCGCTCCACCAGCACTGGCTTGTCGCCCACATTCGACAGAATGGTGACCGAGTCCGGAAAGGCCAGCGTCTCATCATATTCGGAGTCGACCAGCGAGAATTGAAACTCTGGCAGGCAGCGGCTTTGATGCTCTGCCACCACATCGTCTGTGCAGTCCCGAAAGACCTCCTCATCCTCCTCGTTATTGGAGTCCTCCGCCGAGGCATCTGCCTCCCGACTGCCCCCGCTTCCTTTCTCGATGTCCGAGTCGGTTGCATAGGGCGGCAGGACCGCTCCACTCCCGGCGCGAACCTCTGCCATGGCCTCGAATTGGGAAAAGTAGTAGGAACTATCTAGATCATCGTAGCCACGATTCACGTAGCCACTGTAGTGGGTTGGCCGGTATACATCGTCTGTGGGGTATTCAGCTGAAAGAAGGTGGATTTGTTAGTAATTGTAATACACAAATTGTATGAATTTAAACAAATGTATGTTTAGTGGACTCTCTGACGGCACAAAGTCAGCCTATTCTAAGTGCAATGCAGCCTTTTAAGTGTAGTTCCCCTTAGAGTGCAAAGAGCTAAAATTCTTATCAATATTTGCTTCCCTTCTCAAAGCACTTTGGCTGTTCAATTAACTAAAATTACGTTTGGTGTTCCATCTAGAGTGCTGGCCAGCTATCGCCAGGCGATATGATAACTGAAATGCAGGCAAGTCTTGTACATTTTGCAGCCGAATCGCTTGAACCTGTGTAATGTGTAATTAGCGCATGATTTCTCCGGCTTAAAAATACAGAAGCTATAACCCAAGGCCATAGCTCGCGACATGTGCCGTAGTTAAGTTTAGTGTTTATTTCTGAACTTGACATAGGAACCCTGTCAGACCATAAACCTTGAGGCTATTTCGAGCTGAGTACACAAGTCGCAGTAATCGAGTAATCTCTCCCCCCGGACATATGAAACCTATCTCTCTGCGTTAAGAGCACGTGAGTTGGATAATTTGTATTCTTTTGCATAACCAGGAGACTGGGGAAAGTCGTAGGCATCCGCAAATACTGTATATATATTTGCAGGGAAACTCTCTAGCTTTCAGTTAAATGCTATTTAGATAACGAGTACAATATAAAGCTAAAAGCAACTCGTAGATTAAAAGATATCGCACAGTAGGTAGAACCATATATCATCCATGGATAAGGGGTCTTATCGAGTTGGCTTATTGATCGCATTTCAAAACTGCACAAAAGAAAAGTGCGTGTTGTTGTTATCAACGGCGGCCATAAACCACATAAATCAGTATTTAGTCAAGTACTTTGATTAGCTGCCAATAATAACAGGTGTCCCCTGCACCGGCAACGGCACATTATTATACAGACTATATCCAAGTCTGCTGAATTCCGAGCTACCTATCGCTAGACAAATATTTATGACTCTGCAGGATTTTTGCCTTATCACAGTTGATGGTTAAAATTAGCAGGAAAGCCGAGTGCAAGTGATCTATGACATTGGAAGGGGGTTTAACACCAGACACTATCTAAGTGGGATCCACCAAAGGGCTTACTGTAGACTCTCTATATGCCATTGGTAGTGTATTCGTATTCTAAGAGTTGGCTCACATAAACCAACTCTGGGCACGTACCTTATCAAAGTGCTAGCTCGGTTATCAGCCCGACATTACCAAACAAAAGAACTCTTGAACCGAATGCCAGAAATAACGGGGTTCGGCGTAAGCCTTGGCATTCTTAGAAGGGCGATAAAACGCGGTATTTATATATAGTAGGTAGCTTTGAAGAGATGAAAGGTGTTTCTAGTTAGTTATCGTGTCGATAACGCAAATTGTGGATATAAATGAAATTATGTTTGAGCTATAAACAATTTTGCCGAACCAATTCTGAAGCCATCGACCTCAATAATTGGTTTTCAAACAGGGTCTAATAAAAAATATTCCGAGTATTTATACACATTCTCACTTTCAACTCGTAATATTTACCAATTTCATTAACACATTCGCCTAGGGTTGAGTTAGTCAAACTGAAATAGCTTTAAAATTAGCTGATAAAAACTTGACACTTTTTTTCGCCATTAAGATAAGATGAATAAGTACAAAACAATTCTGCGGCAAGTGTATCCCAAGATAATGGAAAACAAATATCAATATGGGGGAACCCAAAAGAAGGTGCAGTTTTGGTTCTTAAAGCTTTTAAGATATTGGATTTAGCCTCTTATCTATAAGAAGTTAACGAAAATATAATAATGGTTTAACATAAAGAACTATATCATAAAATAATGCATTACAGGAAAACATTTTAGTTCATTAAAATAATAATAATAAAAATAAATAAATGCAATTGATAAAGGATAAAATAAGAAAACAGCTTCTTCTAAGTAAGACACTTTTTAAACTCTCATAAATAATGATATTCTTAGAAACAAGGCTTGACAATGTATTTATAATATATAATATATGGCCTTGCATAAGGTTCGTAGCCCGATATTGACAATTTTGTAACGCCTTTGTTTAACTGGCTTTGCAAATCAGTTCCCCTGAACAGGTCTTTCAACCCAACGGGCAATTGTTCCATCTGACCTACACATAATCCCAAAGAAATCGAAACTTCCTGTTGCATTATCCGACTGTGAGTGTTGATGTAAATCAGACACCTTATATGACTTTATAGTGTTGCTTTTAGCGTGCCAAGCATTTGAAAATCGGTTATGATTCATTTACAAATAACACCGTTAGGAGGAGCCCCAGCACGCAAACCTCAGGCGCAAGACATTGCCACCATGTATATCTACATATATTTTTTTACCTATATATAAGCCAACGGAAACGTCCAATGTTGGGTGGCATTAATTTATTATTAAGCCAGTTTGAATGGCGGTTATCAGTTCTTTGTCTGGCCTACGCCCAACCACTCCCCCACCAAATAAAGGCAGTTTCAATACTTTTCACTTTTCTGATTGCAAAAATAACTGCTAACCAGTTCAAGATTTTCAACAAACTGGTTCACTGCTATCTGATGATGACGCAGAATATCAAAAATATACCGCCACACGAAGAGCAGAGTGATCTAAGATAATCAGCATCTACTCGCAGCCGGCTTAATGATATGTGTTCGCGAATATCTTTAAATGTCTGTAGAACTATTACCAAGTTTATGCGAAGCCAAATTCATGCTTATGGTTTTAAAAGTGAGAGCATATAAAATTAACGAATGACTAACCAAGAAATGAGAAGAATTGGGAAACCGAGACAGGTATTTCGAAAGACTGTAATAATAGAATGTGACTCTAGTTCTGTCTTTTTAACCAAACTTCAAGCGAATTTAAAGCCAGCTCTTGAACCCAATTTAATCGTTTGGCGTTACGCATCTTATTCTTTATATTAGTGAGTCATAGAATACAGCAATTTCTTCAAATCTTAAGCCCAATTTAACCCCATTTTATTTCTTTATATTCCCGATGACATAAACTTATTATTGCTAAAGCTGACATTACCCATGCTGGCCATCAGCTGTGAGATGCTGCGACGATGACGTCGCACCTGCAAATGCTGCAGACTGGCCGCCACCGCCGCCTCCAGAGGTGGATGCAATTGCAGTGACTCGTTGGGTTCGTTGTGGCCACCACTGCCTTTGTTGCCATGGCCGATGCCGTTGCTGTTGCTATTGCCGGTTCTGGTTTCGGTGGACTTGGCCATCATCATCGATGAATGCAATTAAGTTGGTTTTATTTTATTTTTGGCTTGTGGTTTTTGGTTTAATTCGTTCTTGTTGTTGTTGTTGTTGCTTTCGCCTACGGGTCATTTTTGCATTTCCATCTGCGGTCGGCATTTGCACGCGATTTCGTTCCGATTCTGGCGCACTGCGTTGGCTAATTAAACCAGAAATTATAAATAAAGCAAATGAGTTGCCAATTGACGGGAGTCAATGATTGATTGATGGGCCAGAGAGTCTCTATCAGGCAGGAGAAGCAGAAGCTGAGGTGGAAATTCTCTGTGCCACTTGTGTATTTATTTATTTATGTGATTTTTAAATTAGGTATTCAGGTGTATTCAAACGGATGCATTCGAGGGGGTGCTATAGAAAACACTAATGTTTTTTAAAAACCCTTAAAAGGTGTCCAACAATTTGTTATAAAATTGTTTTTATATTAAAATTTATACTGAATTCGCTACTCCAAAAATTGCATTGCATTATAAGAGGTTTAAACAAATTATTATTAGTTTTTGAAAAACATAGAAAACACTCTGAAAGTTAAAAGTATTGTATTTTAAATCATTTTGAAATATTTAATTTAATTTAATACATTAAAAAATTTAAATATATAAATTTAATGCTGTATTTTGA